>JAODUO010009078.1:0-15864 GCA_025642075.2 Ridgeia piscesae
TGGACCATACTCATTGTCATGTTACTGTCACATTACATACTTACATTATGCCTTTCTCGACTGTCATATGCCTTACTTACATTGTGCCATATTCGACTTACTCTTGCTATACTTACACTGTGGTGTACTCAATTGTTGTATGCCCTACTTACATAGTGCCATACTCTACGTTCACAAGCTATAATTACACCGTGCCATACTCTACTGTCACATGATGTACTTACATTGTGCTGTACTCTATTGTCACATGCCATACTTACATTGTGCTTTAATCTACTCTCTCATGCTGTACTTACATTGTGTCATATGCTACTGTCAAATGCTGTACTTACATTGTGCCGTACTCGACTGATAGACTTCTTTGGCATAAACAACATTATCATCCTATTTGCACACAAAGAAACACAGAAACTTACTTGGATCTCACCTAACCAAAGAGACAAGAAACAAATTGACCACCTTCTCATCAGTGGCAAGTGGCGAAAATCCTTACAAGATGTACGTTTTAGAAGAGGAGCGGATTTTGGCAGCGATCACCACCTTGTTGTCAAACACATCAAACTGAAGCTTAAAAGAACTGTAACACCAATTAGGCTGTTGAAATGGTTCGATGTCTCCAAGCTGAAAGATGCTGGCTACAGACCAGAAGTGCAGTGTGTGTGTGTGTGTGTGTTGTGTGTGTGTGTGTGTGTGTGTGTGTGTGTGTGTGTGTGTGTGTGTGTGTGTGTGTGTTGTCTGTGTGTCTGTGTGTCTGTGTGTCTGTGTGTCTGTGTGTTTGTGTGTTGTGTGTTTGTGTGTTTTTGTGTGTTTGTGTGTTTGTGTGTTTGGGGTTTTTGTTTTTTTTTTTTTTTTATATGTATGGAGTGTGCTTGTAGAAGTACGTTATAATGTATGTGAAATACTATGACATTGCTTGATTAAATAATACAAAAAGTATTTGAATACAATGGCCACTTTAAAATAGGATCAATTTAGAAATGCACAAAGTAGTGTCTTCATAAGGGTCACACTGTTGGTGTCAACCCTGTCAAGAGACTGACCAGCTCCAGATGTGACAATTCTTATTTACCTTGTTTGTTTCTCTTGTTCAAGGGAAACGAATTCTTGTGGGGCACCATAACATTGGGGTTATCCTCCAGTACTACACATTTTACAAACACAGACAAGATTCATCATTCAACTTAGTACACCATACCGTGTCACACTGTGTCACACCATGTCACACTGTCACTGCACTGGCTGGAAGCAGCCACAGTTAACAGCTTTCTTGGGCAGTGTGACATCACTTTTATTCACTGAGGGCAGAAACGGTTGTGAGAGGAAGGGAGGGAGGGAGGGACACAATGAGGGAAAGGGACACTGAAAAGAACAGGGTAAGGGAGAGGATGAGGAAGAGAGAGGGAGGGATGGAATGAGATAGAAGAGGGAGAGAGAGAGAGAGAGAGAAGAAAGAGAGAGAGCGAGACAGACAGACAGACAGACAGACAGACAGACAGACAGACAGACAGACAGACAGACAGACAGACAGACAGACAGACAGACAGACAGACAGACAGACAGACAGACAGACAGACAGACAGACAGACAGACAGACAGACAGACAGACAGACAGACAGACAGACAGACAGACAGACAGACAGACAGACAGACAGACAGACAGACAGACAGACAGACAGACAGACAGACAGACAGACAGACAGACAGACAGACAGACAGACAGAGACACACAGACAGACAGACAGACAGAGAGATAGAGAGCGATAGAAAGACAAAGACAGAGAGAGACAGGCAGACAGAAACACAGAGAGAGACAGACAGAGACAGAGACTAGTCTGTTGCCAGCTCACCGTGGGTTCTCTGTTCATCTGTTTCTTCGACTCTCAGTGGAGGAACGGAAGCACTCTCTGAGACTCCTCCTAGTCTACACCCCCTGTGTCAAACACCTCAGCCTCACCAACACTCACTTTTATCACACCTATCTCTTATGCACAACAACTCTAACTTAGGATGGAACTATCGATTACATACAACTATATTCATATAGGACAAACCTGTCGATTACATACAACAACACTCAGGTCAGACATGTCTATTGTATACAAGAAAAGTCAGAGAACAAGTAATAACAGAATAAGTTGTCATCACATAGTGAACTTGTACTATGCTGCATTCTACCATCACATGACGTAGTCACATTTTCCTGTATTCTACTGTCTCATTACTGTCACTGGACCATACTCATTGTCATGTTACTGTCACATTACATACTTACATTATGCCTTTCTCGACTGTCATATGCCTTACTTACATTGTACCATATTCGACTTACTCTTGCTATACTTACACTGTGGTGTACTCAATTGTCGTATGCCCTACTTACATAGTGCCATACTCTACGGTCACAAGCTATAATTACACCGTGCCATACTCTACTGTCACATGATGTACTTACATTGTGCTGTACTCTATTGTCACATGCCATACTTACATTGTGCTTTAATCTACTCTCTCATGCTGTACTTACATTGTGTCATATGCTACTGTCAAATGCTGTACTTACATTGTGCCGTACTCGACTGATAGACTTCTTTGGTATAAACAACATTATCATCCTATTTGCACACAAAGAAACACACAAACTTACTTGGATCTCACCCAACCAAAGAGACAAGAAACAAATTTACCACCTTCTCATCAGTGGCAAGTGGCAAAAATCCTTACAAGATGTACGTTTTAGAAGAGGAGCGGATGTTGGCAGCGATCACCACCTTGTTGTCAAACACATCAAACTGAAGCTTAAAAGAACTGTAACACCAATTAGGCTGTTGAAATGGGGTTCGATGTCTCCAAGCTGAAAGATGCTGGCAACAGACCAGTAGTGCAGTGTGTGTGTGTGTGTGTGTGTGTGTGTGTGTGTGTGTGTGTGTGTGTGTGTGTGTGTGTGTGTGTGTGTGTGTGTGTGTGTGTGTTAAGTGTGTGTGTGTGTGTGTGTGTGTCTGTGTGTCTGTGTGTCTGTGTGTCTGTGTGTCTGTGTGTCTGTGTGTGTTTGTGTGTTTGTGTGTTTGTGGTTTGTGTGTTTGTGTGTTTGTGTGTTTGTGTGTTTGTGTGTTTGTGTGTGTTTGTGTGTGTTTGTGTGTTTGTGTGTTTGTGTGTTTGTGTGTTTGTGTGATTGTGTGTTTGTGTGTTTGTGTGTTTGTGTGTTTGTGTGTTTGTGTGTTTGTGTGTTTGTGTGTTTGTGTGTTTGTGTGTTTGTGTGTTTGTGTGTTTGTGGTGTGTTATATGTATGGAGTGTGCTTGTAGAAGTACGTGTATAATGTATGTGAAATACTATGACATTGCTTGATTGAATAATACAAAAAGTATTTGAATACAATGGCCACTTTAAAATAGGATCAATTTAGAAATGCACAAAGTAGTGTCTTCATAAGGGTCACACTGTTGGTGTCAACCCTGTCAAGAGACTGACCAGCTCCAGATGTGACAATTCTTATTTACCTTGTTTGTTTCTCTTGTTCGAGGGAAACGAATTCTTGTGGGGCACCATAACATTGGGTTATCCTCCAGTTCTCACACATTCTACAAACACAGACAAGATTCATCATTCAACTTAGTACACCATACCGAGTCACACTGTGTCACACCATGTCACACTGTCACTGCACTGGCTGGAAGCAGCCACAGTTAACAGCTTTCTTGACAGTGTGACATCACTTTTATTCACTGAGGGCAGAAACGTTTGTGAGAGGAAGGGAGGGAGGGAGGGACACAATGAGGGAAAGGGACATAGAAAGGGACACTGAAAAGAACAGGGTAAGGGAGAGGATGAGGAAGAGAGAGGGAGGGATGGAATGAGATAGAAGAGGGAGAGAGAGAGAGAGAGAGAGAGAGAGAGAGAGAGACAAAAAGAGAGAGCGAGAGAGCGAGAGAGCGAGAGAGACAGACAGACAGACAGACAGACAGAGAGATAGAGAGCGATAGAAAGACAAAGACAAAGACAGAGAGAGACAGGCAGACAGAAACACAGAGAGAGACAGACAGAGACAGAGACTAGTCTGTTGCCAGCTCACCATGGGTTCTCTGTTCATCTGTTTCTTCGACTCTCAGTGGAGGAACGGAAGCACTCTCTGAGACTCCTCCTAGTCTACACCCCCAGTGTCAAACACCTCAGCCTCACCAACACTCACTTTTATCACACCTATCTGTTATGCACAACAACTCTAACTTAGGATGGAACTATCGATTACATACAACTATATTCATATAGGACAAACCTGCCGATTACATACAACAACACTCAGGTCAGACATGTCTATTGTATACAAGAAAAGTCAGAGAACAAGTAATAACAGAATAAGTTGTCATCACATAGTGAACTTGTACTACCCCCGGGAGGTATGCTGCATTCTACCATCACATGACGTAGTCACATTTTCCTGTATTCTACTGTCTTATTACTGTCACTGGACCATACTCATTGTCACGTTACTGTCACATTACATACTTACATTATGCCTTTCTCGACTGTCATATGCTTTACTTACATTGTGCCATATTCGACTTACTCATGCTATACTTACACTGTGGCGTACTCAATTGTCGAATGCCATACTTACATAGTGCCACACTCTACGGTCACAAGCTATAATTACACTGTGCCATACTCTACTGTCACATGATGTACTTACATTGTGCTGTACTCTATTGTCACATGCCATACTTACATTGTGCTTTAATCTACTCTCTCATGCTGTACTTACATTGTGTCATATGCTACTGTCAAATGCTGTACTTACATTGTGCCGTACTCGACTGATAGACTTCTTTGGTATAAACAACATTATCATCCTATTTGCACACAAAGAAACACACAAACTTACTTGGATCTCACCTAACCAAAGAGACAAGAAACAAATTGACCACCTTCTCATCAGTGGCAAGTGGCGAAAATCCTTACAAGATGTACGTTTTAGAAGAGGAGCGGATTTTGGCAGCGATCACCACCTTGTTGTCAAACACATCAAACTGAAGCTTAAAAGAACTGTAACACCAATTAGGCTGTTGAAATGGTTCGATGTCTCCAAGCTGAAAGATGCTGGCAACAGACCAGTAATGCAGTGTGTGTGTGTGTGTGTGTGTGTGTGTGTGTGTGTGTGTGTGTGTGTGTGTGTGTGTGTCTGTGTGTGTGTGTGTGTGTGTGTGTGTGTGTGTGTGTGTGTGTGTGTGTGTGTGTGTGTGTGTGTGTGTGTGTGTGTGTGTGTGTGTGTGTGTGTGTGTGTGTGTGTGTGTGTGTGTGTGTGTGTGTGTGTGTGTGTGTGTGTAGAGAGACAGAGAGAGGGAGAGATACAGAGACAGACAGTGATGGGGAAAAGGAGGGTATGTGTCCAGTAGTAGTACTGAAACAAGTATGTGACTGGGACAATCTGCATTCTCGTCCACATAGAAAGGTACTTGACCAGACTCAATCACATCACCAGGCTCTTAACTGGTACATGTACTGACCAAGCAGTGCAGTAAACATGACTGATCAGCTAGTCAACGAAGAAGAGATCAATCAAATATTGGCCATTGTCAACCTTTTGACCATGATTAGGAGCTGTTTCTTTTTACACAACTGGATAATATGGAACCAGGGTTGGGGCAAATTCATATGTGTTAAATACGCCACTATTCATGCTACTCATGACAAGAGTATTGTTAATGAAAACCATACATGGTATTTTCAACTGTAGATGCTTGTTATAACAAGCATAGAAACGGTATACTTGCAGCTGTTGATATGCTATAATTTTATATTATACATATACCTTATATTCTTTTTATTTTGTTCCTTCTGCAAAGTTTTGATTGTAGGTTGAAAATGAAAATGAATATAACACGAGGTAAAGACAAGAGGTTAAAGGTAGCCACTAATAGACATGAAGCCAACATTGTTTTGTCTATCCAAATACAGTTCTTCAATAACATCTTGAAACATATCATACACATAATAATGATGAACACCTACCTGGTAGACTCTCTCTTTAAGTGACATGTACAGTCACTGACAGTAATCTTTGTGCCCTCAGTTGTCTAGAAGGCTAAACATATCATAATCAAAATACTTCTTAAGACAAACAAATCTTTTTATGCATGATCAATTACTTAAGAAGATAAACAATTTAAGAGAACAATTGCAGGAGTTGCTAAGCCCATAGCTAAGGCTAAGTCAATAACTAAATTATAAGGAAGGCAGAGTCCCAACCCAATTTTTACAAAAACACTACTATATTTCATTAGAACATCTTGCACTAGGGCCAACACCAGTCACTAATTATAGACTCATAGGCCTATCAGAGGGAGGAAGCCATTATCATCTTGGTGTCTTAGACTTAGCCTTAATTCTTAGACAAGCCAATTGTTGCTTTCTCAATGTCTCTTACTTGACCTAGCTGAATTAAACGGACTGCTGATGTATTTGAACCGAAAATTTGACTACTGCTAACCACATCAAATTTCAACCCTTCGTCAGTGCAATAATGGGTGTAATAATCTCCTTGATGTTTTACATGGCCGAGCTACTGCTAACTTGTTTAAGCTTGAAGGCATGATCTAGGTACTTTCTAAAACTACTTCCCTTATAGTCAGTCCTCGACTGTTATTCATGTATCTATTCCTTGATTATAGACTAAAAATTTAATTTGGGATTTCATAAATTAAATAACAGAAAAATGTGTGTACTATGCTGGTCTGGACAGGTTTATGCCAATTACACATTACAATGTCTAGTGCAGATAAGACACAGTTAATGAATATTTAACATCTGGATAAGTCGATCACTATTTTATTCTTTAGAGTTTGAAGAGCATGAATGTTGAGCAAATGTGATAGCAAAATTAAGGCATACTGGTTAGAATACTGTACCGTATTTCAAAGTGTATGGTTTTAAATGGAAAGAAAAACACTGTTGTCATTAAAAATGTAAATATGCTTTTTACATGCACAATTTGAATGATGACGAGGCATGTTGCCAATGGTAATTTCTAATTGCATATTGTGTACTTCTGAAATCTCACAATTACTGACAGCTGCCATACCTATCCTACCTTTAAACCTTTAGTCTTTACTGTAAAGTTCACAATAAGTCAAAATATTAATCTTAAAGCATGCTGCATTAAAATCATGCTTGACATCATACCCACAGATCACAAAAAATCTTCTAAATACTTGATGTTTTCATCACTTGCAAGAACAATGTGATAATTATTATTTAAGTTACTATTTCGCATTTCATTTTCCAGAAATGTGTTGGCGTTCGTCCCGCGTTGTATATTAATATTATATAATAATATTGCAAATATTTCGCCAAAAATGATGTAACGTAAGGGATACAGATTTTTAATATCGCTATACTTTTGCAAAAATTTCTTCATAAATTGGAAAAATCGGCATGTTTGATTGATGTGTTCGACTCGAAGCGACGCAGGCTGTCCACCATACGACATGTACTACATCAGAACATAATATTAGTGTATTGTTACTGGTAGTGGTATGCTGGCTTATACATGATATACGAGCGCACGTGATATAGACGGAGACGACAGAAGTCAAGTGTGGCGACACCGTATGTTGATATTCCTAACATGAATGCATACTTTTTACCTGGTAATCATTTTAAAGCTTATATGTCAACGATGTATCAATTCATATATATTCGTTAAGAACCATTTATTGGCTGTAAAAGTTGAATATGCTACCTGTAAGGCTGTACTTACGAACCTTGTCGATATCTGTCATAAAGGGCAAAATAATCATCCGGGAAGGTACGTACCAGCTGAAAAGGGGTTATAACACAATTTTTACTCACTCATCACATTATATTATATGCCTGCCACAATTGTACTATTTACTGCATTTCATTAACGTAGAATTTCCACACGAATGGTAACGCTATTTTAAATTATGCATTGTGTTATCCCCTGGGTAAATAACTTAAAATATGTATGATATATAATTATAATTTTTCAAATTATAGTCAGCCTTGACTCTGCAAACCGGGTAAAAGCAAAAAAATACATCAATATAAAACTGTTGTCATCAGAAAATAAACTTCACACGGCCTAAATGCAAACTTTTGGACAACTATTCACCGGTCTTCTCGAGGTAAGATTTTGAAGTGTAAGATTACCTTGGCGAATGCCACTGATAGAAATTTTAACACATCGTCTACGGTAGACTAAAGCTCGACCTGAACACTATCTGTACGATCTGGGTAAGATGTTTGAAAATTAGCATTATTAATTGCTTTGAGTTTTATATTGTAGAAACCATTAAATAAATATTATATTGGAGATGAGTTGATGTGTATAATTTGTGTGTATGTACAATTTGCTTGTTTGCATTCTTTGAAACAGAAAAAAAATTGAAATATCTTTAGACTATATAGTTTTAATTTAATTAACTTTGAAATGGTTACACACATCTATAACAATAATATTAATATTATGTATATTTGATTGTTTTATCATAACTATTTTACCTTAAATTGTTGTGTTGTATCATTATAATATATACAGCACATACTAACTTATACTTAGGCTTGTTTGCTCGCTGAGAGCATATATAGCATAAACCATGGTTTCCCACTAATGTCGGTTTGCAGCCATTTTCTTGGTATATCTCCCGGTGTATCCCATCTGCTTTTCCATTGTCTTGCATTACAATAAAAAAAACTAAAATGTCATAATTGCAGGGGCAATACGCAGGATTGATCGTTGTGGAATTCCAAACGGGAATCATTGTAAACGTGGATGTTGCATGCCAGCATTCATTTTATATGCTGGCATGCAACATCCACGTTTGTATAATATATAATTGTATAATGTGATATTTTTTCTTCAGGTAATGAGAACCCCCTGTGTAATTATGGTGTATGGTGTACGTATGGCATAGACTTTCAATGTGTAATGGTACATTTAATTTACCATAGTACGAACTAATTAATTTATGTGACTATTATATCCGTGACTATATATGACTATATATAGTTTAGCCGAATTGCTCATCCATGCTTGGGGAAAGGAGTCAGCTATGCAAAAACATTTCTATAATTAAGTTTGACACCAGCCGGAAGAATGTGGAAAAAGTCTTAGTCCATAGACTACTAGGTGTCAGCACAAATACATGCTAAACTGAAGGAGATATGGTTTCACAAACAAACGAAAAACAAATAAACCATCAACCAAAAATCAAGCAAATAAACATACGTGCACACACATAAACACTGTTTTATAACATTAATTTGTGTTAGTATTGACTTTTTAAAAGTAGCTAATTCCATTATTATATTCTCCTTAACGAAATTAATGTGGGGGGCTGAGAACCTCCGCCCCGCTTCAGCACTACCCGTACTATCCCCTGACTCGCGGTCTAGGAAAGAAAGTGTGTGTGTGTGTGTGTGTGTGTGTGTGTGTGTGTGTGTGTGTGTGTGTGTGTGTGTGTGTGTGTGTGTGTGTGTGTGTGTGTGTGTGTGTGTGTGTGTGCGTACGTGCGTTCGTGCGTTCGTTCGTTCGTTCGTGCGTGCGTGCGTGCGTGCGTGCGTGCGTGCGTGCGTGCGTGCGTGCGTGCGTGCGTGTGTGTCTATGTGTTTATATGATTTTGACCTGTTTACAATTAATTCTTGACTGTTGCTCCTAATATCCAAACCAGTGGAGTGTTAAAAAATGTACTTTGTAAATTGTATGCATGTACTCAACCTCTTATATGGCCAACCCTTCAGCAAACCCAAAGTGACCTTATAAGGCAGATGGCCTCAGGTGAGGGGAACCATCGGTAAATGCCCCTGTTTCAAGGCAAACTGGTCGCTCCTTTTTAAGCACACACATACGTTGTCAACATTCGAGACATCTAACATTGCAACAATACCGTCTATGTGATGTTTTGTCAAGAATGACGAGTGTGTATGGTAGGCCTTCTTAATTTGTTTTTGACTCTTGTGGTTAAAGATTGCAGTTTTTGACTGTCGATTGGCTGAAGAGGGGAAGATTCTTCATCCAACCCTGACCATTGGCCACATTAGCCGAGTGGCCGCTGGTGAGACGTAGTTTGTATTAGAAAGTGCTATTACAATGAAAATTTTGCCGTATAATCCTGGTGGCCGATGGCGAGGGGACCGTATAAGAAGGGGACTACTGTATATGCGTCAAGTTGCAGAGTGTATAAAGTTCAATATGTACACATCGCGCTGTGTATTCATAATTTATAATGTATAATATATATATATATATATATATATATATATATATATATATATATATATATATATATATATATATATATATATATATATATATATATATATATATATATATATATATATATATATATATATATATATATATATATATATATATATATATATATATATATATATATATATATATATATATATATATATATATATATATATATATATATATATATATATATATATATATATATATATATATATATATATATATATATATATATATATATATATATATATATATATATATATATATATATATATATATATATATATATATATATATATATATATATATATATATATATATATATATATATATATATATATATATATATATATATATATATATATATATATATATATATATATATATATATATATATATATATATATATATATATATATATATATATATATATTATATTATAAATTATATTACAACGCAGATGTGTGCACATACACTCCTGCAACTTGACACACTTTCTTATACGGTCCCCTCGCCATCGGCCACCAGGATTATACGGCAAAATTTTCATTGTAATAGCACTTTCTAATACAAACTACGTCTCACCAGCGGCCACTCGGCTAATGTGGCCAATGGTCAGGGTTGGATGAAGAATCTTCCCCTCTTCAGCCAATCGACAGTCAAAAACTGCAATCTTTAACCACAAGTCAAAAACAAATTAAGAAGGCCTACCATACACACTCGTCATTCTTGACAAAACATCACATAGACGGTATTGTTGCAATGTTAGATGTCTCGAATGTTGACAACGTATGTGTGTGCTTAAAAAGGAGCGACCAGTTTGCCTTGAAACAGGGGCATTTACCGATGGTTCCCCTCACCTGAGGCCATCTGCCTTATAAGGTCACTTTGGGTTTGCTGAAGGGTTGGCCATATAACTGGTTTGGATATTAGGAGCAACAGTCAAGAATTAATTGTAAACAGGTCAAAATCATATAAACACATAGACACACACACACACACACGCACACACGCACACGCACACACGCACGCACACACACGCACGCAAACGAACGAACGCACGAACGCACGTACGCACGCACGCAAGCACGCACACACACACACACACACACACACACACACACACACACACACACACACACACACACACACACACACACACACACACACTTTCTTTCCTAGACCGCGAGTCAGGGGATAGTACGGGTAGTGCTGAAGCGGGGCGGAGGTTCTCAGCCCCCCACATTAATTTCGTTAAGGAGAATATAATAATGGAATTAGCTACTTTTAAAAAGTCAATACTAACACAAATTAATGTTATAAAACAGTGTTTATGTGTGTGCACGTATGTTTATTTGCTTGATTTTTGGTTGATGGTTTATTTGTTTTTCGTTTGTTTGTGAAACCATATCTCCTTCAGTTTAGCATGTATTTGTGCTGACACCTAGTAGTCTATGGACTAAGACTTTTTCCACATTCTTCCGGCTGGTGTCAAACTTAATTATAGAAATGTTTTTGCATAGCTGACTCCTTTCCCCAAGCATGGATGAGCAATTCGGCTAAACTATATATAGTCATATATAGTCACGGATATAATAGTCACATAAATTAATTAGTTCGTACTATGGTAAATTAAATGTACCATTACACATTGAAAGTCTATGCCATACGTACACCATACACCATAATTACACAGGGGGTTCTCATTACCTGAAGAAAAAATATCACATTATACAATTATATATTATACAAACGTGGATGTTGCATGCCAGCATATATGAATGCTGGCATGCAACATCCACGTTTACAATGATTCCCGTTTGGAATTCCACAACGATCAATCCTGCGTATTGCCCCTGCAATTATGACATTTTAGTTTTTTTTATTGTAATGCAAGACAATGGAAAAGCAGATGGGATACACCGGGAGATATACCAAGAAAATGGCAGCAAACCGACATTAGTGGGAAACCATGGTTTATGCTATATATGCTCTCAGCGAGCAAACAAGCCGGCTTAAGTATAAGTTAGTATGTGCTGTATATATTATAATGATACAACATAACAATTTAAGGTAAAATAGTTATGATAAAACAATCAAATATACATAATATTAATATTATTGTTATAGATGTGTGTAACCATTTCAAAGTTAATTAAATTAAAACTATATAGTCTAAAGATATTTCAATTTTTTTTCTGTTTCAAAGAATGCAAACAAGCAAATTGTACATACACACAAATTATACACATCAACTCATCTCCAATATAATATTTATTTAATGGTTTCTACAATATAAAACTCAAAGCAATTAATAATGCTAATTTTCAAACATCTTACCCAGATCGTACAGATAGTGTTCAGGTCGAGCTTTAGTCTACCGTAGACGATGTGTTAAAATTTCTATCAGTGGCATTCGCCAAGGTAATCTTACACTTCAAAATCTTACCTCGAGAAGACCGGTGAATAGTTGTCCAAAAGTTTGCATTTAGGCCGTGTGAAGTTTATTTTCTGATGACAACAGTTTGATATTGATGTATTTTTTGCTTTTACCCGGATTGCAGAGTCAAGGCTGACTATAATTTGAAAAATTATAATTATATATCATACATATTTTAAGTTATTTACCCAGGGGATAAAACAATGCATAATTTAAAATAGCGTTACCATTCGTGTGGAAATTCTACGTTAATGAAATGCAGTAAATAGTACAATTGTGGCAGGCATATAATATTATAATGTGATGAGTGAGTAAAAATTGTGTTATAACCCCTTTTCAGCTGGTACGTACCTTCCCGGATGATTATTTTGCCCTTTATGACAGATATCGACAAGGTTCGTAAGTACAGCCTTACAGGTAGCATATTCAACTTTTACAGCCAATAAATGGTTCTTAACGAATATATATGAATTGATACATCGTTGACATATAAGCTTAAAAATGATTACCAGGTAAAAAGTATGCATTCATGTTAGGAATATCAACATACGGTGTCGCCACACTTGACTTCTGTCGTCTCCGTCTATATCACGTGCGCTCGTATATCATGTATAAGCCAGCATACCACTACCAGTAACAATACACTAATATTATGTTCTGATGTAGTACATGTCGTATGGTGGACAGCCTGCGTCGCTTCGAGTCGAACACATCAATCAAACATGCCGATTTTTCCAATTTATGAAGAAATTTTTGCAAAAGTATAGCGATATTAAAAATCTGTATCCCTTACGTTACATCATTTTTGGCGAAATATTTGCAATATTATTATATAATATTAATATACAACGCGGGACGAACGCCAACACATTTCTGGAAAATGAAATGCGAAATAGTAACTTAAATAATAATTATCACATTGTTCTTGCAAGTGATGAAAACATCAAGTATTTAGAAGATTTTTTGTGATCTATGGGTATGATGTCAAGCATGATTTTAATGCAGCATGCTTTAAGATTAATATTTTGACTTATTGTGAACTTTACAGTAAAGACTAAAGGTTTAAAGGTAGGATAGGTATGGCAGCTGTCAGTAATTGTGAGATTTCAGAAGTACACAATATGCAATTAGAAATTACCATTGGCAACATGCCTCGTCATCGTTCAAATTGTGCATGTAAAAAGCATATTTACATTTTTAATGACAACAGTGTTTTTCTTTCCATTTAAAACCATACACTTTGAAATACGGTACAGTATTCCAACCAGTATGCCTTAATTTTGCTATCACATTTGCTCAACATTCATGCTCTTCAAACTCTAAAGAATAAAATAGTGATCGACTTATCCAGATGTTAAATATTCATTAACTGTGTCTTATCTGCACTAGACATTGTAATGTGTAATTGGCATAAACCTGTCCAGACCAGCATAGTACACACATTTTTCTGTTATTTAATTTATGAAATCCCAAATTAAATTTTTAGTCTATAATCAAGGAATAGATACATGAATAACAGTCGAGGACTGACTATAAGGGAAGTAGTTTTAGAAAGTACCTAGATCATGCCTTCAAGCTTAAACAAGTTAGCAGTAGCTCGGCCATGTAAAACATCAAGGAGATTATTACACCCATTATTGCACTGACGAAGGGTTGAAATTTGATGTGGTTAGCAGTAGTCAAATTTTCGGTTCAAATACATCAGCAGTCCGTTTAATTCAGCTAGGTCAAGTAAGAGACATTGAGAAAGCAACAATTGGCTTGTCTAAGAATTAAGGCTAAGTCTAAGACACCAAGATGATAATGGCTTCCTCCCTCTGATAGGCCTATGAGTCTATAATTAGTGACTGGTGTTGGCCCTAGTGCAAGATGTTCTAATGAAATATAGTAGTGTTTTTGTAAAAATTGGGTTGGGACTCTGCCTTCCTTATAATTTAGTTATTGACTTAGCCTTAGCTATGGGCTTAGCAACTCCTGCAATTGTTCTCTTAAATTGTTTATCTTCTTAAGTAATTGATCATGCATAAAAAGATTTGTTTGTCTTAAGAAGTATTTTGATTATGATATGTTTAGCCTTCTAGACAACTGAGGGCACAAAGATTACTGTCAGTGACTGTACATGTCACTTAAAGAGAGAGTCTACCAGGTAGGTGTTCATCATTATTATGTGTATGATATGTTTCAAGATGTTATTGAAGAACTGTATTTGGATAGACAAAACAATGTTGGCTTCATGTCTATTAGTGGCTACCTTTAACCTCTTGTCTTTACCTCGTGTTATATTCATTTTCATTTTCAACCTACAATCAAAACTTTGCAGAAGGAACAAAATAAAAAGAATATAAGGTATATGTATAATATAAAATTATAGCATATCAACAGCTGCAAGTATACCGTTTCTATGCTTGTTATAACAAGCATCTACAGTTGAAAATACCATGTATGGTTTTCATTAACAATACTCTTGTCATGAGTAGCATGAATAGTGGCGTATTTAACACATATGAATTTGCCCCAACCCTGGTTCCATATTATCCAGTTGTGTAAAAAGAAACAGCTCCTAATCATGGTCAAAAGGTTGACAATGGCCAATATTTGATTGATCTCTTCTTCGTTGACTAGCTGATCAGTCATGTTTACTGCACTGCTTGGTCAGTACATGTACCAGTTAAGAGCCTGGTGATGTGATTGAGTCTGGTCAAGTACCTTTCTATGTGGACGAGAATGCAGATTGTCCCAGTCACATACTTGTTTCAGTACTACTACTGGACACATACCCTCCTTTTCCCCATCACTGTCTGTCTCTGTATCTCTCCCTCTCTCTGTCTCCTTCTCACACACACACACACACACACACACACACACACACACACACACACACACACACACACACACACACACACACACACACACACACACACACACACACACACACACACACACACACACACACACACACACACACACACACACACACACACACACACACACACACACACACACACACACACACACACACACACACACACACACCACACACACCACACCCAAAAACACACACACAACCCCACACACAACACACACACAACCCCAAAAAAAACCCCCCAAAAAAAACAACAAAAAACCCCAACAACCCCCCCAAAACCAAAAACA
>JAODUO010009081.1:0-10247 GCA_025642075.2 Ridgeia piscesae
GCATTTATTGCACATCTTCCCTCTCAACGTTAGGCACCAGCTACTTTCATGACCTATGTGTCTGCCATATCATACGTTCATAGGTTGGCCGGCAAAGTCGATCCCACCCAGCTTTTCGTCGTCAACAAATTATTAGTAGGAGCAAAGAAGTTGTCGGGTACTCAGACACTCGACTTCCGATCAGTTTGTCCATCCTTCGGAAATTTGTGGATGCTACTAAATATATTGCCTCCTCTGCTTATTTGCGACTTCTCCGACAAAGCATGTTTCTCTTGGCATTTCATGCATTTCTACCCATTCCCGTCCCAATGACAGTCACTCCATCATTAAAATTTTCAGATGTTACCATTTGTAACACAGGCAATGTTTTAGTCATATGCACTTTAAGCACAACACTTCTGGATAACCAGTTACTTTAACTATTTCTCAAACCAGTGACGCATTACTTTTGCCAGTATCTCACAAAAGCTTTGCTATGGGCAGGAACGTGGACGTACTACTTCTACAATTCTACCTCTATACATTTACGTCAGTACCTTTGTCTTACCATTCGATCTAGAACGTGGACGCTTCAGAAAATGACTGGGGGGTCCACGACGTTCTACTTCTATTACATTTCCTAGTCAATACCTTTGTCTTACCATTCGATCTAGAACGTGAACGCTTCAGCATGACTGGCGTCCACGACATTCTACTTCTATTACATTTACCTAGTCAGTACCTTTGTCTTACCATTCGATCTAGAACGTGGACGCTTCAGCATGACTGGCGTCCACGACATTCTACTTCTATTACATTTATCATTCATTAGTAAGGCTTCACCTTACCGTTTTGGGTACGATTACTGCTAAGCCTGACAGACCAATTCCAACCTAGCACTTGATGTATTCTCAGTTGCTTTCGCCCGAGCCTTGTAGTTGTTGCAGCATGACTGCCCTTTCTTATCTAACTGTCGACATTAGCAATTGTTTTGGTTCAGCATGACTGCCCTTCGATGTTGCCCGGTACAGTCGTTCTTTGTATTCCCTCGCCTTATATATGGCTCAGGTACAAATCGTAGTCTCGCGGTTTCACGGCATATTTCTTCTAAATGTTCAGCTATGTTCCTTGGCAGAAGCCCTGGGGTGGGGGTGTGGCCTCTGACTAGAGGCCTGGTGGGGTATATCATTGCCCCCACCTTTGCTACTTTTACATTGTCATTTGATAATTGTTTACCTAAGCTATGAGCATCATTGTATAGGCAGCTAGCAGCTATGCATATATGTTGTATTTTCCTGTTGAAAATCTGGATGCTAACCTGTTACATTATCCTGGTTTTATATTTTGTTAGTGCAATTATTAAATGACCTTTATCGACAATTACTCTTTGTGTGTTCTGTAGCAAACTAGCTCAGGATTCTGCCAGTATGTATTATATTCACATTGAACATCAGCAGAGGATAAATGTTATTAGAAACTGTAACAAAATATGGCGGAATCCATTTTCGACGTATCCAGGGAAACGTTAATTACCGCCACCTTCTGGACAAAGTACGTAACTAGCCGTAACTATTTTCCGGTAGACGGCAAGCTTGTCACAATCACTTAATATTGTAATTCTACCATGGAGTTGAGTATTAATTTTGATTAATATAATTTACTAACATTTAAATGATGTCATACGATATATTAAGATATTATTGCTTTTAAATATTGAGCAAATATTTGCTATATAGGATAAATGTAAGTGAGCTAATGTACCGATCATATGTGAACAGTTGTAAAGATTTCAATGTCAGTAGATGTACCCAAATGTGTTTTGATAAAACATACTATTAAAGTGAAGTAATACTCCATATTTATATAAAGCAACACCGTAGTTTCGAACTGTCAAACATTAGGCGCATAATACGCATCTTTACCACTGACTATACTAAACTAATTGCAACAGTCAAAGGTGCATCAAGCTATATCACGTGTAGGTGGCCAATATATGTCGAATTTTATCACCTACTCAACAATAAATCTACAACCTCTCCGAGTGATCAAAAACACGAATGACGACTAAAACGTTGCAATCGGGAAGACATATTTTTCGAAGCCGACAAGCCGGAACAATATCAATTAGTGTAGGTATGTTAGAAAGTATTCATATGTTCCGGAAGCTTAATAAATGGACATTAAATGTTATTAGAAACTGTAACAAAATATGGCGGAATCCATTTTCGACGTATCCAGGGAAACGTTAATTGCCGCCACCTTCTGGACAAAGTACGTAACTAGCCGTAACTATTTTCCGGTAGACGGCAAGCTTGTCACAATCACTTAATAATTTATTGCAATTCTAGCATGGAGTTGAGTATTAATTTTAATTAATATAATTTACTAACATTTAAAAGATGTCATACGATATATTAAGATATTATTGTTTTAAATATTGAGCGAATATTTGCCATATAGGATAAATGAAAGTGAGCTAATGTACTGATCACATGTGTGTACAGTTGTAAAGATTTCAATGTCAGTAGATGTACCCAGGTGTTTTAATTAAAAATATTATAAAACTGAAATAATATTACATAGTTATATAAAGCAACACCGTAGTTTCGGACTGTCAAACATTACACACATAATGCGCATCTCTACTGCTGACTGGACCACTCCTATTGCAATAGTCGAAGGTACATCAAGCTATATCGCATATTGGGGGCCAAGATATGTCGAATTTTGTCCCCTTCTCAACAATAAATCTACACCCCTTCCAAGTGAACAAAAACGCCAATGACGATTAAAACATTGCAATCAGGAAGACATATTTTTCGAAGCCGACATGCCGGAACAATAACAATTAATGTAGGTATGTTAGAAAGTATTCATCAGTTGCGGAAACTTAATAAATGGACATTAATTGTTTATTTGAAACTGTAAAAAAAAATTGGCGGAATCCGTTTTCGACGTATCCAGGGAAACGTTAAATGCCGCCACCCTCTGGATAAATTAGTAACTAGCCGTAACTGTTTTCCGGTAGACGGCATACTTATAACAATTACTCAATATTGCAATTCTAGCATGGAGTTGAGTATTAATTGTTACTAATGCAATTTAGTAACATTTAGATGATATCTTATGATCAATTAAGACATTTTTGCTTTTATGTATTGAGCAAATCATCGCCATATAGGATTAACGTATGTGAGCTAATGGCCCGATCATACGTGAAAAGTTGTAAACATTTCCATGTCAGTAGATGTGCCCAAATGTGTTTTAATAAAAAATACAATCAAATTGAAATAATACTGTATAGTTATATAATGCAATACCGTAGTTTCGATCTGTCAAACATTAGGCGTATAATGGGCATCTCTACCAATGACTATACAGTATTATTTCAATTTGATTGTATTTTTTATTAAAACACATTTGGGCACATCTACTGACATGGAAATGTTTACAACTTTTCACGTATGATCGGGCCATTAGCTCACATACGTTAATCCTATATGGCGATGATTTGCTCAATACATAAAAGCAAAAATGTCTTAATTGATCATAAGATATCATCTAAATGTTACTAAATTGCATTAGTAACAATTAATACTCAACTCCATGCTAAAATTGCAATATTGAGTAATTGTTATAAGTATGCCGTCTACCGGAAAACAGTTACGGCTAGTTACTAATTTATCCAGAGGGTGGCGGCATTTAACGTTTCCCTGGATACGTCGAAAACGGATTCCGCCAATTTTTTTTACAGTTTCAAATAAACAATTAATGTCCATTTATTAAGTTTCCGCAACTGATGAATACTTTCTAACATACCTACATTAATTGTTATTGTTCCGGCATGTCGGCTTCGAAAAATATGTCTTCCTGATTGCAATGTTTTAATCGTCATTGGCGTTTTTGTTCACTTGGAAGGGGTGTAGATTTATTGTTGAGAAGGGGACAAAATTCGACATATCTTGGCCCCCAATACGCGATATAGCTTGATGTACCTTCGACTATTGCAATTGGAGTGGTCCAGTCAGTAGTAGAGATGCGCATTATGTGTGTAATGTTTGACAGTCCGAAACTACGGTGTTGCTTTATATAACTATGTAATATTATTTCAGTTTTATAATATTTTTAATTAAAACACCTGGGTACATCTACTGACATTGAAATCTTTACAACTGTACACACGTGATCGGTACATTAGCTCACTTTCATTTATCCTATATGGCAAATATTCGCTCAATATTTAAAACAATAATATCTTAATATATCGTATGACATCTTTTAAATGTTAGTAAATTATATTAATTAAAATTAATACTCAACTCCATGGTAGAATTACAATATTAAGTGATTGTGACAAGCTTGCCTTCTACCGGAAAATAGTTACGGCTAGTTACGTACTTTGTCCAGAAGGTGGCGGCAATTAACGTTTCCCTGGATACGTCGAAAATGGATTCCGCCATATTTTGTTACAGTTTCTAATAACATTTAATGTCCATTTATTAAGCTTCCGGAACATATGAATACTTTCTAACATACCTACACTAATTGATATTTTTCCGACTTGTCGGCTTCGAAAAATATGTCTTCCCGATTGCAACGTTTTAGTCGTCATTCGCGTTTTTGATCACTCGGAGAGGTTGTAGATTTATTGTTGAGTAGGTGATAAATTCGACATATATTGGCCACCTACACGTGATATAGCTTGATGCACCTTTGACTGTTGCAATTAGTTTAGTATAGTCAGTGGTAAAGATGCGTATTATGCGCCTAATGTTTGACAGTTCGAAACTACGGTGTTGCTTTATATAAATATGGAGTATTACTTCACTTTAATAGTATGTTTTATCAAAACACATTTGGGTACATCTACTGACATTGAAATCTTTACAACTGTTCACATATGATCGGTACATTAGCTCACTTACATTTATCCTATATAGCAACTATTTGCTCAATATTTAAAAGCAATAATATCTTAATATATCGTATGACATCATTTAAATGTTAGTAAATTATATTAATCAAAATTAATACTCAACTCCATGGTAGAATTACAATATTAAGTGATTGTGACAAGCTTGCCGTCTACCGGAAAATAGTTACGGCTAGTTACGTACTTTGTCCAGAAGGTGGCGGTAATTAACGTTTCCCTGGATACGTCGAAAATGGATTCCGCCATATTTTGTTACAGTTTCTAATAACATTTATCCTCTGCTGATGTTCAATGTGAATATAATACATACTGGCAGAACCCTGAGCTAGTTTGCTACAGAACACACAAAGAGTAATTGTCGATAAAGGTCATTTAATAATTGCACTAACAAAATATAAAACCAGGATAATGTAACAGGTTAGCATCCAGATTTTCAACAGGAAAATACAACATATATGCATAGCTGCTAGCTGCCTATACAATGATGCTCATAGCTTAGGTAAACAATTATCAAATGACAATGTAAAAGTAGCAAAGGTGGGGGCAATGATATACCCCACCAGGCCTCTAGTCAGAGGCCACACCCCCACCCCAGGGCTTCTGCCAAGGAACATAGCTGAACATTTAGAAGAAATATGCCGTGAAACCGCGAGACTACGATTTGTACCTGAGCCATATATAAGGCGAGGGAATACAAAGAACGACTGTACCGGGCAACATCGAAGGGCAGTCATGCTGAACCAAAACAATTGCTAATGTCGACAGTTAGATAAGAAAGGGCAGTCATGCTGCAACAACTACAAGGCTCGGGCGAAAGCAACTGAGAATACATCAAGTGCTAGGTTGGAATTGGTCTGTCAGGCTTAGCAGTAATCGTACCCAAAACGGTAAGGTGAAGCCTTACTAATGAATGATAAATGTAATAGAAGTAGAATGTCGTGGACGCCAGTCATGCTGAAGCGTCCACGTTCTAGATCGAATGGTAAGACAAAGGTACTGACTAGATAAATGTAATAGAGGTAGAATGTCGTAGACGCCAGTCATGCTGTATCGTCCACGTTCCTGCCCATAGCAAAGCTTTTGTGAGATACTGGCAAAAGTAATGCGTCACTGGTTTGAGAAATAGTTAAAGTAACTGGTTATCCAGAAGTGTTGTGCTTAAAGTGCATATGACTAAAACATTGCCTGTGTTACAAATGGTAACATCTGAAAATGTTAATGATGGAGTGACTGTCATTGGGACGGGAATGGGTAGAAATGCATGAAATGCCAAGAGAAACATGCTTTGTCGGAGAAGTCGCAAATAAGCAGAGGAGGCAATATATTTAGTAGCATCCACAAATTTCCGAAGGATGGACAAACTGATCGGAAGTCGAGTGTCTGAGTACCCGACAACTTCTTTGCTCCTACTAATAATTTGTTGACGACGAAAAGCTGGGTGGGATCGACTTTGCCGGCCAACCTATGAACGTATGATATGGCAGACACATAGGTCATGAAAGTAGCTGGTGCCTAACGTTGAGAGGGAAGATGTGCAATAAATGCCCCTAAAACACAAGCAGACGCAGGGAAAACGGGAACCACTGGAAAATGAAACCTGCAAAAATTTGCGTAAGATGAAATGGCTCGGCGATATGCCCGTTTCGTAGCACATGATAAGGCAGCGTTCAGAAGAGTGTGCAGCATTGGTGCCGAAGCTATAATGTCCGTGGCAGTCGTGTGGGGGGGGGCAGCAGGGCGACAGTCACGGTAGGGTGACGAATCGTAGATCGTCGCAACGCAGATGCCCGACCACGCTTCATACTGCAACAGGGCAACAAAAGGCCAGACAGCACATTGAAACGGCCACAACAGGGCATTAGTGCATGCCAAGGGTGGGCAACTGGAGCTGATCGCAATCCAGCTGGTACAGATAGATGAACATGATGTCACATATGACAAAGACGTGATATAACGGAAAGTATGATCACTGTATGCCTTAAAAGATGAGTCAGCAAATTATTGAAAGTATAGCTGAGAAGATATGCTGTAGTGAAACACAGTAAGTAGGAGACAGACCATGAATGGTGAGAACACCAAAGGTACATAAGACAAACAAGAAATGTGATTGTTGTCATGGACAGAACTAGAACAAATTGAATGAAGGGTAAGAGATACCAGTATTCCATAAATGCAGAGATGAGAACACCCGCAGTACATCATATGGATATGAAAAATATCAATATGGACAATGACCACACAGAATAACATGCATGGCTAATAATTACAACTGAATGTTACTGCTGATAAATAGAGAAAACTAGAAACAAACAAAAAACATCAACGGTACACCATACAAACATGATAAAGACACAACACATACACGGTATACCATACACACACGAGAAAAGTCCATCAATGTAAGTACGACCGTGTGCGTACACAACGGTACACCATACAAACAAGACAAGACCGATCAAAGTGAGGTACAAGACAGAACATAAACGGTACACCAACAGACATACGGTACACCACACAATCACAATAAAGCCCGTCAATGTAAGTACGATGCGTGCGTAAAACCCAAACACGAACGAGTCACATGCAGTACGACCATGACATGAAGAAACGGAGCCATCAAACAGCGGTACACCATGACAGAACGTAAACGGACACCATAACAAACATACGGTAACATAAATCACATAAAGCCCCTCAATGTAGTACGACCGCGTGCGTACACTAACGGTACACCATACAAACACGAACAAGGACACTCCAAGACACACATAAAGAGTGTGGAAAACATAAATGGTACACCACGTAACCATCAAAGCCCTATCAATGCGAGTACGACCGCGTGCGTACACTAACGGTACACCATACAAACAAGAGAAGGACACGTCAATGTAAGTACGACCGTGTGCGTACACAACGGTACACCATACAAACAAGACGACACAGAATGAGTGTGGAGAACAATAAATGGTACACCACGTAAAAGCCCTATCCATGTGAGTACGACCGCGTGCGTACACTAACGGTACACCATACAAACAAGAGAAGGACACGTCAATGTAAGTACGACCGTGTGCGTACACAACGGTACACCATACAAACAAGACGACACAGAATGAGTGTGGAGAACATAAATGGTACACCACGTAAAAGCCCTATCCATGTGAGTACGACCGCGTGCGTACACTAACGGTACACCATACAAACAAGAGAAGGACACGTCAATGTAAGTACGACCGTGTGCGTACACAACGGTACACCATACAAACAAGACGACAAAAATGAGTGTGGAGAACATAAATGGTACACCACGTAACCATGCTAAAGCCCTATCAATGTGAGTACGACCGCGTGCGTACACTAACGGTACACCATACAAACAAGAGAAGGACACGTCAATGTAAGTACGACCGTGTGCGTACACAACGGTACACCATACAAACAAGACGACAAGAAATGAGTGTGGAGAACATAAATGGTACACCACGTAACCATGCTACGACGGAGACAATCCATGATCAATGTGAGTACGACCGCGTGCGTACACTAACGGTACACCATACAAACAAGAGAAGGACATCAATGTAAGTACGACCGTGTGCGTACACAACGGTACACTATACAAACAAGACAAAGAAACGTCAATGTGAGTACGACCGAGAGCGTACACTACTAGAAGACACGACGGAGACAATCACATGATCAACGGTCGCACGAGACAAAGCAGTAGTGCCGATGTCAATAATAACCGCCCTCGGTGACAGATCCCGGACGACTGACAGTTCCCGGTCGAGCGATCTAGGGTAAGACCCCCTGAGATCGTGGTAAAACACGGCGGAAAAAGGATCAGACCCATCTAAGTCTGCACCAAAGATGCGAGAATTATCGGTACTAAATACATAACGCTGTAGGCAGCGTATCAAACTGTGGCCGAGAATCAATAGCTCACAATCGCCAAACCATTATCCAGCAGACAAGTTAACCCCGGCGCACTCGGAAGTAACGAGCGAAAATGGGCGACGGGCGAAAATGAAGATGTGACACTAAACTACATAACACAGCAAGATAAACAAGTCGAAAGACGCTTAGAAAGCTGACAGTTTAAGTATAAAGCAGGAACAAAGCCCGGAACACAACAAAGTAGCGTGACTTGATACAAACCTTGAGTGAAATGAAGAAATTAACCTCTGTGTTGGCTCTGTTTACAAAACACTCGCTGCAGCTCAGAGATCCAACACAAAGGGATGACGCTTGTGGAGCTACGGGGTCACCCCTGCAAATTCACCATGCATTGCTTGGCGTATTACGGACCGTTACTCGGCCTCCGGATTACAGTGTTGTCTAACACATATTAATAAACAGATCAATTCCCCATCACATTGAATAAATACTATTTTGACAGGTCTGTAAAAATATTCTTTAATGTCCATTTATTAAGCTTCCGGAACATATGAATACTTTCTAACATACCTACACTAATTGTATTGTTCCGCTTGTCGGCTTCGAAAAATATGTCTTCCTGATTACAACGTTTTAGTTCACATTCGCGTTTTTGAACACTCGGGAAGGTTGTAGATTTATTGTTGAGTAGGTGACAAATTCGACATATTTTGGCCACCTAGACGCGATATAGCTTGATGCCCCTTGGATTTTAATTAGATTAGTATAGTCATTGGTAGAGATGCCCATTATACGCCTAATGTTTGACAGATCGAAACTACGGTATTGCATTATATAACTATACAGTATTATTTCAATTTGATTGTATTTTTTATTAAAACACATTTGGGCACATCTACTGACATGGAAATGTTTACAACTTTTCACGTATGATCGGGCCATTAGCTCACATACGTTAATCCTATATGGCAATGATTTGCTCAATACATAAAAGCAAAAATGTCTTAATTGATCATAAGATATCATCTAAATGTTACTAAATTGCATTAGTAACAATTAATACTCAACTCCATGCTAGAATTGCAATATTGATAATTGTTATAAGTATGCCGTCTACCGGAAAACAGTTACGGCTAGTTACTAATTTATCCAGAGGGTGGCGGCATTTAACGTTTCCCTGGATACGTCGAAAACGGATTCCGCCAATTTTTTTTACAGTTTCAAATAAACAATTAATGTCCATTTATTAAGTTTCCGCAACTGATGAATACTTTCTAACATACCTACATTAATTGTTATTGTTCCGGCATGTCGGCTTCGAAAAATATGTCTTCCTGATTGCAATGTTTTAATCGTCATTGGCGTTTTTGTCACTTGGAAGGGGGGTAGATTTATTGTTGAAAGGGACTTCGACATATTTGGCCCCCAATAGCATATG
>JAODUO010009082.1:0-10029 GCA_025642075.2 Ridgeia piscesae
TTGAATATAGCTTCATTGCCATCTGGTTTCACAGTCATCCAGTCATTCCTGTAATCTGTATGACTGTTTCATGGTCAAGCCTCTAACAATTTATACCATTTTATGCAAGATCACGTGAGATTTATTTATTTTTATCTAAGAATTCAAATGAAGATTTTATAAATTATGATTGCATGTTAAACAGTTGGATAAGTCAATGATCTAAGACAGCCTATAAAATGTTGACATAAGTGACATTGTAATGGTAATGTAGTGGCTGTAATAAAATGTCTACCTAAATGACATTGTAATGGTAATATAGTGCTGTCATGAAATGTCTACCTAAGTGACATTTTGTTATGGTAATATAGTGCTGTCATGAAATGTCTACCTAAGTGACATTTTGTTATGGTAATATAGTGGCTGTCATGAAATGTCTACCTAAGTGACAAAAAATTTTGTTAAAAGGTAAATGGGTTTTGTGGCTGTCATGAAATGTCTACCTAGTGACATTTTTTATGGTAATATAGTGGCTGTCATGAAATGTCTACCTAAGTGACATTTTGTTATGGTAATTAGTGCTGTCATGAAATGTCTACCTAAATGACATTGTAATGGTAATAATGGCTGTCATGAAATGTCTACCTAATGACATTTTTTTTAAATGGGTCATGAAATGTCTACCTAAGTGACATTTTGTTATGGTAATATAGTGCTGTCATGAAATGTCTACCTAAGTGACATTTTGTTATGGTAATTAGTGCTGTCATGAAATGTCTACCTAAGTGACATTTTGTTATGGTAATTAGTGGGTGTCATGAAATGTCTACCTAAGTGACATTTTGTTATGGTAATGTAGTGGCTGTCATGAAATGTCTACCTAAGTGGCATTGTAATGGTAATGTAGTGACAGTCATAAAATGTCTACCTAAGTGGCATTGTAATGGTAATGTAGTGACTGTCATAAAATGTCTACCTAAGTGACATTGTAATGGCAATGTAGTGACTGTCATAAAATGTCTACCTAAATGACATTGTAATGGTAATGTAGTGGCTGTAATAAAATGTCTATCTAAATGACATTGTAATGGTAATGTAGTGGCTGTAAAAAAATGTCTACTAAATGACATTGTAATGGTAATGTAGTGGCTGTCATAAAATGTCTATCTAAATGACATTGTAATGGTAATGTAGTGGCTGTCATAAAATGTCTACCTAAATGACATTGTAATGGTAATATAGTGGCTGTAATAAAATGTCTATCTAAATGACATTGTAATGGTAATGTAGTGGCTGTAATAAAATGTCTATCTAAATGACATTGTAATTAAGAGGGCGCCATTTTTTTACCAAAATTAAATTTGAAATTTAAAAGGAGGGTGCTTTTAAAATTTTCCTTAAATTTAAATTTGTAATGGGGTAATATTTTTTCTTAAAAAAATTTTGTTTATCTAAATGCCCAAATTGTTTTTGGTAATGGGTGGGTGGCGTAAAAATTTCTTAAAATTTGACGGGGGAAATTTGGAAATGAGGGCGAAAAATTCTTTTAAAATTTAAATTTGTAATTAAAGGAGGGGGCTGCCATTTTTTCCCAAAATTTAAATTTGTAATTAAAAGGTGCTGCCATTTTTTCCCAAAATTTAAATTTGTAATTAAGAGGGGCCCGAAAATTCCAAAAAAATCAATTATGAAGATTGGACTTCTTTTAAAAAATTTTAAAAAGGTTTGGCCCGCCCCTTCCTCTATGATTAAAATTAATTGTATTTTAAAGAGGGGCAAACCTTTTATGTTTAAAATAATTTAAAAGAAGAGGGGAAATATTTTGGTGTTTACTAAGAGAAGGGTTTAAAATTCCCCTTTTCTTCAAATGTTTTTTTAAATAAATTAGAAAAGGGGACTCACCTTTTTCTCATTTTTTCCAAATAAATTAGAAAAGGGATTAAGCATTTCTTATTACAAATCTGTAGTAAAAAGGGTTTTCATGCCACCTTTTTCTCATTGTTTTAAAATAAATTTGAAAAAGAGGGCCTCCCCTTCCCAGTTTACAAATTTTTTTGTAGTAAAAAGGGTTTTCAGCCCCCTCTTCTTTATAAAAATTTTTTAATGTTTTTTAAAAAGAGGGCCCTCCCCTTCCCAGTTTTAAAAAAATTTTAATTTGTAAAAGGGGAGGTTACCTCTTTTCTTATTAAAAATTTTTTTGAGTAAGAAGGGGATTTTCACCTTTTTCTCATTGTTTTTAAAATAAATGAGAAAAAGGGGGACTTTCCCTTTTCTTATAAATTTTTTGAAATAAGAAGAGGGGGACGTCCACCTTTTTCTCATTGTTTTTAAAATAAATTAAAGAAGGGGGCTGCCCCCTCTTCTTTATAAAAATTTTTTTGAAATAAGAAGAGGGGGCCCCATTTGCCAAAAATTGTAGTAAGAAGAGTGGCACGTCACCTCTCTCTAGTTATTACAAATCAATGTAGTAAGAAGAGTGGCACGTCACCTCTCTCTAGTTATTACAAATCAATGTAGTAAGAAGAGTGGCACGTCACCTCTCTCTAGTGATTACAAATCAATGTAGTAAGAAGAGTGGCACGTCACCTCTCTCTAGTGATTACAAATCAATGTAGTAAGAAGAGTGGCACGTCACCTCTCTCTAGTGATTACAAATCAATGTAGTAAGAAGAGTGGCACGTCACCTCTCTCTAGTGATTACAAATCAATGTAGTAAGAAGTGTGACACATAACCCCTGTCTAGTGATCTCAAATCAATGTAATAAGAAGAGTAGCATGTAACCTCTCCCTAGTGGTCACAAATAAATGTAGTAAACTGGCATGTAGCCTCTCTCAAATGATCATAAATCAATGTAGTAAGAAGAGTGGCATGTAAACCTGTCTGTAGCAATCACAAATAAATGTTGTAAGACTGGCATGTAGCCTCTCTCAAATGATCATAAATCAATGTAGTAAGAAGAGTGGCATGTAAACCTGTCTGTAGCAATCACAGATAAATGTAGTAAGAACACTGTCATTAATCCTTTTCTAGTGATCATGAATAAATGTAGCAAGAAGAGTAGCATGTAACCCCTTTCTAGTGATCAAAAATAACATTAGCAAGAAGAGTCATATGTAACCCTTCTCTAGTGATCACCAATATTGACATCTGTCTAGAGATAGTTTAAACATACACAAGGTTTGTCACGTCATAGACATGACAATAAGTCCTTACTCATCAGAGTATGTGCAGCAAACAACCATCTAAAATGTTAAAAGAATGTCTAATACATTGCATATATTGATTGTTTGTTGATTCTAACAGCCACTACATTACCATTACAATGTCATTTAGGTAGACATTTCATGACAGCACATTATTACCATTACAATGTCATTTAGGTAGACATTTTATGACAGCCACTACATTACCATTACAATGTCATTTAGGTTTAGAAAATTTTAAAAAATGAAAAAAGCCCACTACATTACCATTACAATGTCATTTAGATAGACATTTTATGACAGCCACTACATTACCATTACAATGTCATTTAGATAGACATTTTATTAAAAAAGCCAAAAAAACCCAAAAATTAATTACCTTTTAAAAAATTTTTTGTTTCCATTTTAAGGTAGACATTTTATGACAGCCACTACATTACCATTACAATGTCATTTAGGTAGACATTTTATGACAGCCACTACATTACCATTACAATGTCATTTAGATAGACATTTTATTACAGCCACTAATTACCATTACAATGTCATTTAGATAGACATTTTATTACAGCCACTATATTACCATTACAATGTCATTTAGGTAGACATTTTATGACAGCCACTACATTACCATTACAATGTCATTTAGATAGACATTTTATGACAGCCACTACATTACCATTACAATGTCATTTAGATAGACATTTTATTACAGCCACTACATTACCATTACAATGTCATTTAGATAGACATTTTATTACAGCCACTACATTACCATTACAATGTCATTTAGGTAGACATTTTATGACAGTCACTACATTGCCATTACAATGTCACTTAGGTAGACATTTTATGACAGTCACTACATTACCATTACAATGCCACTTAGGTAGACATTTTATGACTGTCACTACATTACCATTACAATGCCACTTAGGTAGACATTTCATGACAGCCACTACATTACCATAACAAAATGTCACTTAGGTAGACATTTCATGACAGCCACTACATTACCATAACAAAATGTCACTTAGGTAGACATTTCATGACAGCACTATATTACCATAACAAAATGTCACTTAGGTAGACATTTCATGACAGCACTATATTACCATAACAAAATGTCACTTAGGTAGACATTTCATGACAGCCACTACATTACCATAACAAAATGTCACTTAGGTAGACATTTCATGACAGCCACTATATTACCATTACAATGTCATTTAGGTAGACATTTCATGACAGCACTATATTACCATAACAAAATGTCACTTAGGTAGACATTTCATGACAGCCACTATATTACCATAAAAAATGTCACGTAGGTAGACATTTCATGACAGCCACTACATTACCATAACAAAATGTCACTTAGGTAGACATTTCATGACAGCCACTATATTACCATAACAAAATGTCACTTAGGTAGACATTTCATGACAGCCACTATATTACCATAACAAAATGTCACTTAGGTAGACATTTCATGACACCCAAAAACCAAAAAATTATTAAAACCTTTAAAAAACCAAAATGTCATTTAGGTAGACATTTTATTACAGCCACTACATTACCATTACAATGTCACTTATGTCAACATTTTATAGGCTGTCTTAGATCATTGACTTATCCAACTGTTTAACATGCAATCATAATTTATAAAATCTTCATTTGAATTCTTAGATAAAAATAAATAAATCTCACGTGATCTTGCATAAAATGGTATAAATTGTTAGAGGCTTGACCATGAAACAGTCATACAGATTACAGGAATGACTGGATGACTGTGAAACCAGATGGCAATGAAGCTATATTCAAAGGTAGAAATAATCAGCAGAGGGCTCTACACTACATTGTATGTGACGGAGGAGACAGTGAAGACGCAGAACATAACAGATGTGACACCAGAGGATGTGTTTACCGCAAAAACCCTTAAACCCTTTCCAAAAATTCCCCAAAAAAACAAGGTAAATCTTTTCCTCCCCCTTCTGTTCACCCCGCCCCCAACCCTTAACCCCTTGGAGGTTCTCTCCATCGAGCTCAGCTCTGTTCCTCCCTCTTGGCTGTTCACCGCTACCCTTACCCTTGGAGGTTCTCTCCATCGAGCTCAGCTCTGTTCCTCCCTCTTGGCTGTTCACCGCTACCCTTACCCTTGCGAGGTTCTCTCCATCGAGCTCAGCTCTGTTCCTCCCTCTTGGCTGTTCACCGCTACCCTTACCCTTGCGAGGTTCTCTCCATCGAGCTCAGCTCTGTTCCTCCCTCTTGGCTGTTCACCGCTACCCTTACCCTTGGAGGTTCTCTCCATCGAGCTCAGCTCTGTTCCTCCCTCTTGGCTGTTCACCGCTACCCTTACCCTTGCGAGGTTCTCTCCATCGAGCTCAGCTCTGTTCCTCCCTCTTGGCTGTTCACCGCTACCCTTACCCTTGCGAGGTTCTCTCCATCGAGCTCAGCTCTGTTCCTCCCTCTTGGCTGTTCACCGCTACCCTTACCCTTGCGAGGTTCTCTCCATCGAGCTCAGCTCTGTTCCTCCCTCTTGGCTGTTCACCGCTACCCTTACCCTTGCGAGGTTCTCTCCATCGAGCTCAGCTCTGTTCCTCCCTCTTGGCTGTTCACCGCTACCCTTACCCTTGCGAGGTTCTCTTCGCACTGTCTTCCAACCTCCATTTCTACTTCGACACACCAACCTTCTGTTTGTTTCTATCTCAAGCCATCCGCACTTGTTCTCTAAATTGTTGTCAGTGCTACACTGTCCTTCCACGTGGTGACACTGTCCATTCACCTAGGAACACTGTCCATTCACCTGGTGACACTGTCCATTCACCTGGTGACACTGTCCTTCCACCTGGCAACACTGTCCTTCCACCCGGTGACAATATCCCCCACCCAATGATGCTGTCCTGTCACCTGGTGACATTGTGCTGTCACATGGTGACAATGTCCTATCACCTGGTGACATTGCCCTGTCACCTGGTGGCATTGCCCTGTCACCTGGTGACGTTGTCTTGTCACCTGGTAACATTGTTCTGTCACCTGGTGAATATTGAAACAGTTGCCCTACCACTATGTATAATACATGTATCCACCAAAACCTTTTAGTAATAAAAATGGTGGAAATGTATAGTATACATAGACACTGAAGGTATGTCAATCCAACTCAGTTGAGTTGCTAATAAAACTTGTGTTATTATTATTATATGTTGTTATTATTTTAACTTAAATTTTTATATATATATATATAAAATTTTTAAAAACCCGTATATATAAATATATAAAATATACATATATATATTACAGCATTGTACATGTATATATATATATATAATATATATATATATATATAAAGCAATTTTTTATTTTTAAAAAATCATATTAATGTGACTGGGGAACTATGGTTGATCACTAATTCTTTTTATTTGTTTTTTCCTTTTTACTGTAGGGATTAGGGATGAGTGCCAAAATTAGGATTAATTGTCAAAATTTAATTCCTCTTTTTAAAATTGGGTTTGCGGAAAGGGGTTGGGGGTTTGCAATTTTTCTTCAACCCCCAAAACAACCCTTTTGTGTAACAGGAGGGGTTGGGGGAAAAATTTAAAAAAATGCCCGTTTTATGGTAAAAATAAAATATATATATATATATATATATTATTTTCCATAGACTAGATTACTGAATACTAAAGAAGTGGTTTTTTTTTTATGGACATTGACTCTGTTGGTGTGACACTTGGTTGTAGGGCCTGGTCTGTCGGTGTGACACTTGGTTGTAGGGCCTGGTCTGTTGGTGTTACACTTGGTTGTAGGGCCTGGTCTGTTGGTGTGACACTTGGTTGTAGGGCCTGGTCTGTTGGTGTGACACTTGGTTGTAGGGCCTGGTCTGTTTGTGTGATACTTGGTTGTAGGGCCTGGTCTGTTTGTGTGATATTTGGTTGTAGGGCCTGGTCTGTTGGTGTGACACTAGGTTGTAGGGCCTGGTCTGTTGGTGTCACACATGGTTGTAGGGTCAGGTCTGTTGGTGTGACACATGGTTGTAAGGTCTGGTCTGTTGGTGTGACACTTGGATGTAGGGCCTGGTCTGTTTGTATGACACTTGGTCGTAGGGCCTGGTCTGTTGGTGTGACACTTGGTTGTAGGGTCTGGTCTGTTGGTGTGACACTTGGTTGTAGGGTCTGGTCTGTTGGTGTGACACGTGGTTGTAGGGTCTGGTCTGTTGGTGTGACACTTAGATGTATGGCCTGGTCTGTTGGTGTGACACTTGGTTGTAGGGCCTGGTCTGTTGGTGTGACACTTGGTTGTAGGGGCCTGGTCTGTTTGTGTACCTTGGTTGTAGGGCCTGGTCTGTTGGTGTGACACTTGGTTGTAGGGCCTGGTCTGTTGGTGTGACACTTGGTTGTAGGGCCTGGTCTGTTGGTGTGACACTTGGTTGTAGGGTCTGGTCTGTTGGTGTAAAACTTGGTTGTAGGGCCTGGTCTGTTGGTGTGACACTTGGTTGTAGGGCCTGGTCTGTTTGTGTGACACTTGGTTGTAGGCCATGGTCTGTTTGTGTGACGCTAGGTTGTAGGGCCTGGTCTGTTGGTATGACGCTTGGTTGTAGGGCATGGTCTGTTTGTGTGACACTTGGTTGTAGGGCCTGGTCTGTTGGTGTGACACTTCATTGTAGGGCCTGGTCTGTTGGTGTGACACTTCATTGTAGGGCATAGTCTGTTTGTGTGACACTTGGTTGTAGGGCCTGGTCTGTTGGTGTCACACTTGGTTGTAGGGCCTGGTCTGTTGATGTCACACTTGGTTGTAGGGCCTGGTCTGTTGATGTCACACTTGGTTGTAGGGCCTGGTCTGTTGATGTCACACTTAGTTGTAGGGCCTGGTCTGTTTGTGTGATGCTTGGTTTTAGGGCCTGGTCTGTTTGTGTGACACTTGGTTGTAGGGCTTGGTCTGTTTGTGTGACACTTGGTTGTAGGGCCTGGTCTGTTGGTGTGACACTTGGTTGTAGGGCCTGGTCTGTTTGTCTGACACTTGATTGTAGGGCCTGGTCTGTTGGTGTCACACTTGGTTGTAGGGCCTGGTTTGTTGATGTCACACTTGGTTGTAGGGCCTGGTTTGTTGATGTCACACTTGGTTGTAGGGCCTGGTTTGTTGATGTCACACTTGGTTGTAGGGCCTGGTTTGTTGATGTCACACTTGGTTGTAGGGCCTGGCCTGATCACAGTGTTGACTTCCATCTTGGTGAGCTTGTGTCTACTGGCTGTCTTCACTGGTGCCATCTGCTATTACATCACCAAACGCTTCAGGTAACTGGATTCTTTGACACTTGCTTTGTTTCGGCCACCATGGGCCCATTCTCTGGGGTCCAAGAGTGTATAGATGATATATATATATATATATATATATATATATATATATATATATATATATATGATATTAGATATGCAAAATATATATAAGCCAGTTTAAAATGAATAACTAAAAAACTAAACCCCATTCAACAATAAGTGACAGTACAGCTGGTTACAGTTAGTACATGTGACAGTACAGCTGGTTAAAGTCAGTACATGTGATAGGACAGCTGGTTACAGTCAGTACACGTGATAGTACAGCTGGTTACAGTCAGTACACGTGATAGTACAGCTGGTTACAGTCAGTATACGTGATAGTACAGCTGGTTACAGTCAGTACATGTGATAGTACAGCTGGTTACAGTCAGTATATGTGATTGTACAGCTGGTTTCAGTCAGTACATGTGATAGTACAGGTGGTTACAGTCAGTACATGTGATAGTACAGGTGGTTTCAGTCAGTACATGTGATAGTACAGGTGGTTTCAGTCAGTACATGTGATAGTACAGGTGGTTACAGTCAGTACATGTGATAGTACAGGTGGTTTCAGTCAGTACATGTGATAGTACAGCTGGTTACAGTCAGTACATGTGATTGAACAGCTGGTTACAGTCAGTATATGTGATAGTACAGCTGGTTACAGTCAGTATATGTGATAGTACAGCTGGTTACAGTCAGTATATGTGATAGTACAGCTGGTTACAGTCAGTACATGTGATAGTACAGGTGGTTTCAGTCAGTACATGTGATAGTACAGGTGGTTTCAGTCAGTACATGTGATAGTACAGCTGGTTACAGTCAGTACATGTGATTGAACAGCTGGTTACAGTCAGTACATGTGATAGTACAGCTGGATACAGTCAGTACATGTGATTGAACAGCTGGTTACTGTCAATACATTTGATAGTACAGCTGGATACAGTCAGTACATGTGATTGAACAGCTGGTTACAGTCAGTACATGTGATAGTACAGCTGGATACAGTCAGTACATGTGATTGAACAGCTGGTTACTGTCAGTACATGTGATAGTACAGCTGGTTACAGTCAGTATATGTGATAGTACAGCTGGTTACAGTCAGTACATGTGATAGTACAGCTGGTTACAGTCAGTACATGTGATAGTACAGCTGGTTACAGTCAGTACATGTGATAGTACAGCTGGTTACAGTCAGTATATGTGATAGTACAGCTGGTTACAGTCAGTACATGTGATAGTACAGGTGGTTTCAGTCAGTACATGTGATAGTACAGGTGGTTACAGTCAGTATATGTGATAGTACAGCTGGTTACAGTCAGACATGTGATAGTACAGGGGACAGTCAGACATGTGATAGTACAGCTGGTTACGTCAGTAATGTGATAGTACAGCTGGTTACAGTCAGTACATGTGATAGTACAGGTGGTTTCAGTCAGTAATGTGATAGTACAGGTGGTTACATCAGTACATGTGATAGTACAGCTGGTAAGTCAGTACATGTGATTGAAAAGCTGGTTACGTCAGTACATGTGAT
>JAODUO010009085.1:0-11369 GCA_025642075.2 Ridgeia piscesae
TGGGGGCACTTTTTTGAGATGGAGTTAATTTTTTGAGATGGGGCTAAAATTTGGTTTAGTTTGGAGTCTGAACATTGGTTGAGATGGAGTCTGGAACTTGGTTGAATGGAGTCTGGACACAGGTTTGGGTGGAGTCTGGACACTTGAAGTTGAGATGGAGTCTGGGTACTTTTTGAGATGGAGCTGGACACTGGTAGATGTCTGGGCACTGGTTGAGATGAGTCTGGACACTGTTGAGATGGGTTACACTTGGTGAGATGGAGTCTGGACAACATGGTTGAGATGGAGTCTGGACACTTGGTTGAGATGGAGTCTGGACACTTGCTTGAGATCAGGTCTCACGCTCGTTGGATGGAGTCTGGATACATGGTTGAGATGGAGTCTGGACACATTGGTTGAGATGGAGTTGGACACTTGGTTGAGATGGAGTCTGGAACATTGGTTGAGATGGAGTCTGGACACGGTTGAGATGGAGTCTGGACACTTGTTGAGATGGAGTCTGGACACTGGTTGAGATGGAGTCTGACACTGGTTGAGATGGAGTCTGGACACTTGTGAGATGGAGTCTGGAGACTATCGGTTGAGATGGAGCTGGACTACTTGGTGTTTGAGATGGAGTCTGGACACTTGGTTGAGATGGAGTTTGGACACTTGGTTGAGATGGAGTCTGGACACATGGTTGAGATGGAGTCTGGACACTGGTTGAGATGGAGTCTGGACCTGTTGAGATGGATCTGGACACGGTGAATGGGTCTGGACACATGGTTGAGATGGAGTCTGACACATTGGTTGAGATGGAGTCTGGACACATGGTTGAGATGGAGTCTGGACACATGGTTGAGATGGAGTCTGGACACATTGGTTGAGATGGAGTCTGGACACATGGTTGAGATGGAGTCTGGACTCTTGTTTGAGATGGAATCTGGACATTGGTTGAGATGGAGTCTGGACACATGGTTGAGATGGAGTCTGGACACATGGTTGAGATGGAGTCTGGACACTTGGTTGAGATGGAATCTGGACACTTGGTTGAAATGGACTCGGGACACATGGTTGAGGTGGAGTCTGTACACCTGGTTGAGATGGAGGCTATACACTTGGTTGAGATGTAGGCTGGATACTTGGTTGAGATGGAGGCTGGTTACTTAGTTGAGATGGAGGCTGGATACTTGGTTGAGATGGATGCTGGACACCTGGTTGAGATGGAGACTGGACACCTGGTTGAGATGGAATCTGGACACTTGGTTGAGATGGAGTCTGGACACTTGGTTGAGATGGAGTCTGGACACTTGGTTGAGATGGAGTCAGGACACTTGCTTGAGATGGAGTCTGGACACTTGCTTGATATGGAGTCTGGACACTTGCTTGAGATGGAGTCTGGACACTTGGTTGAGATGGAGTCTGGACACTTGCTTGAGATGGAGTCTGGACACTTGGTTGAGATGGAGTTTGGACACTTCCTTGAGATGGAGGCTGGAGAGTTGATTGAGATGGGCACTGGTCAGTTGTTTGAGATGGTAGCAGTGTTGTTGCTAGATATGTGAGTTGTACTACTGTATGAGATGGGATGTGTGCTATTGCTTGTGAAGGGAGTTTTTTGTTGACATGGTAGCTGCACAGTTGTATGATATGTGAGGTGTACTGTTGCTTGAGAAGGGTGTTTTATTGTTGTATGAGATGGTAGCTGCTCAGTTGTATTATATGTGTGGTGTACTGTTGCTTTTGATGGGAGTTTGGTTGTTGTATGAGATGGTAGCTGCTCAGTTGTATGATATGTGAGGTGTACAGTTCCTTGGGGTGGGTGCCGTGTAGGTCTATGAGATTGGAGCTAGATAATTGTTTGACCTGGTAGATATGTGACTTTGACAGCTGTATTGGTGTATTATTTAGATGTTTTACAGCAGTTCAGTTGAATCAAATGTAAGCCGTACAGTTGATTGAGATGGCAGCTGCACAGTTGTATGGTATTTGAGGTGTTCTGTTGCTTGAGAAGGGAGTTTTTCTGTTTTATATGATGGTAGCTGCACAGTTGTATGATATGTGAGGTGTAATGTTCCTTGAGAAGGAAGTTTTTCTGTGGTATGAGATGGTAGCTGCACAATCGTATGATATGTGAGGTGTATTGTTCCTTGAGAAGGGAGTTTTTCTGTTTTATGAGATGGTAGCTGCACAGTTGTACGACATGTCAGGTGTACTGTTGCTTGAGAAGGGAGTTTTTCTGTTGTATGAGATGGTAGCTGCACAGCTGTATGATATGTGAGGTGTACTGTTGCTTGAGAAGGGAGTTTTTCTGTTGTATGAGATGGTATCTGCACAGTTGTATGATATGTGAGATGTACTGTTGCTTGAGAAGGGAGTTTTTTGTAGTATGAGATGGTAGCTGCTCAGTTGTATGATATGTGTGGTGTACTGTTGCTTGATAAGGGTGTTTTTTGTAGTATGAGATGGTAGCTGCTCAGTTGGATGATATGTGTGGTGTACTGTTGCTTGATACAGGTGTTTTTTGTAGTATGAGATGGTAGCTGCTCAGTTGTTTGATACGTGTGGTGTACTGTTGCTTGATAAGGGTGTATTTTGTAGTATGAGATGGTAGCTGCTCAGTTGTATGATATGTGTGGTGTACTGTTGCTTGATAAGGGTGTATTTTGTAGTATGAGATGGTAGCTGCTCAGTTGTATGATATGTGTGGTGTACTGTTGCTTGATAAAGGTGTTTTTTGTAGTATGAGATGGTAGCTGCTCAGTTGTATGATATGTGTGGTGTACTGTTGCTTGATAAGGGTGTATTGTGTAGTATGAGATGGTAGCTGCTCAGTTGTATGATATGTGTGGTGTACTGTTGCTTGATAAAGGTGTTTTTTGTAGTATGAGATGGTACCTGCTCAGTTGTATGATATGTGTGGTGTACTGTTGCTTGATAAAGGGTGTTTTTGTAGTATGAGATGGTAGCTGCTCAGTTGTATGATATGTGTGGTGTACTGTTGCTTGAAAAGGGTGTTTTTTGTAGTATGAGATGGTAGCTGCTCAGTTGTATGATATGTGTAGTGTACTGTTGCTTGATAAGGGTGTTTTTTGTAGTATGATATGGTAGCTGCTCAGTTGTATGATATGTGTGGTGTACTGTTGCTTGAAAAGGGTGTTTTTTTGTAGTATGAGATGGTAGCTGCTCAGTTGTATGATATGTGTAGTGTACTGTTGTTTGATAAGGGTGTTTTTTGTAGTATGATATGGTAGCTGCTCAGTTGTATGATATGTGAGGTGTACTGTTGTTTGAGAATGGAGTTTTTCTGTTGTTTGAGATGGTAGCAGCACAGTTGTATGATATGTGTGGTGTACTGTTGCTTGATAAGGGTGTATTTTGTAGTATGAGATGGTAGCTGCTCAGTTGTTTGATACGTGTGGTGTACTGTTGCTTGATAAGGGTGTTTTTTGTAGTATGAGATGGTAGCTGCTCAGTTGTATGATATGAGTGGTGTACTCTTGGTTGAGAAAGGTGTTTTTTGTAGCAATAGATGGTAGCTGCTCAGTTGTATGATATGTGTGGTGTACTGTTGTTTGAGAAGGGTGTTTTTCTGTTGTATGAGATGGTAGCTGCACAGTTGTATGATATGTGAGGTGTACTGTTGTTTGAGAATGGAGTTTTTCTGTTGTTTGAGATGGTAGCTGCACAGTTGTATTATATGTGAGGTGTACAGTTGCTTGAGGTGGTCGCTGTGTAGCTCTATGAGATGGGAGCTAGATAATTGTTTTACCTGGAAGATATGTGACTGTGTGAGATGGCAGCTGTATTGGTGTATTATTTAGATGTTTTACATTTGTTTGAGATGGGAGCAGTTCAGTTGAATCAGATGAGAGCTATACCGTTGCTTGAGATGGGACAGTTGTTTGAGATGGGAGCTGTACAGTTGTTTGATATGGTTGCTCTACAGTTGCATGATATGTGAGATGTACAGTTGCTTGAGGTGGTCGCTGTGTATCCTCGGGTAGTTCTACGAGATTGGATCCTAGATAATTGTTTGACCTAGTAGATATGCAACTGTGTGAGATGGGTGAGATAGCAGCTGTATTGTTTTATTATTTAGAAGTTTGAGATTGAAACTGGACAGTTGTTTGAAATTGGAGCTGTACAGTCATTTGAGATGGAGACTGGACAGTTGTCTGAGAAATACGCTTGACAGTAGTTTGAGATGGAGGCTGAGCATTTATTAGTGATGGGAGCACCATTATTGTTTCAGATGGAGGCAGGGAAATTGTTTGAGATGGAGGCTGGGCAGTTGTTTGAGACGGAGGTTGGACAGTTGTTTGAGATGGAGGCCGGATGGTTGTTTGAGATATAGGCTAGAGATTTGTTTGTGATAAAGGCTAGAAATACGTTTGAGATCTAGGCTGGACAGTCGATTGAGATGAGAACTGGATACTTGTTTCAGATGAGTGCTGGACAGTTGTTTCAGATGGAGTCTGGACAATTGGTTGAGTAGGAGTATGAACACTTGGTTGAGATGGAGTCTGGACACTAGGTTGACAAGGAGTCTGGACACTAGGTTGAGATGGAGTATGGACACTTGGTTGAGATGGAATCTGGATAATTGGTTGAGATGGAGTCTGGACACATGATTCAGATGGAGTATGAACACTTGGTTGACATGGAATCTGGACACTTAGTTGAGATGGAGTCTGGACTCTTGTTTGAGATGGAATCTGGACATAGGTTTGAGATAGAGTCTGGACACATGGTTGAGATGGAGTCTGGACACTTGGTTGAGATGGAGTCTGGACACTTGGTTGAGATGGAGTCTGGGTACATTGTTGAGATGGAGTCTGGACACATTGTTGAGATGGAGTCTGGACATTTGGTTGAAATGGAGCCTGGACATTAGGTTGAGATGGAGTCTGGACAATTGGTTGAGGTGGAGTCTGGACACTTGGTTGAGGTGTAGTCTGGACACGTGTTTGAGATGTAGTCTGGACACATGGTTGTGATTGAGTCTGGACACTTGATTGAGATGGAGTCTGTACATTTGGTTGAGATGGAGTCTGGACACTTGTTTGAGAAGGAATCTGGACACTTGGTTGAGATGGAGTCTGGACAAATGATTGAGATGGAGTCTGGACACTTGGTTGAGATGGAGTCTGGACACTTGTTTGAGATGGGGTCCGGACACTTGGTTGAGATAGAGTCTGGACATTTGGTTGAGATGGAGTTTGGACACTTGGTTGAGATGGAGTCTGCACAAATGGTTGAGATGGAGTCTGGACACTTGGTTCAGATGGAGCCTGGACACTTGTTTGAGATAGTCTGGACACTTGGTTGACATGGAGTCTGTACACAAGGTTGTGATGGAGTCTGGACACTTGATTGAGATGGAGTCTGGATACTTGTTTAAGATGGAGCATGGACACCTGGCTGAGATGTATCCTGGACACTAGGTTGAGATATAGTCTGGACACTTGGTTGAGATGGAGTTGAATCACTTGGATGAGATGGAATCTGGAGACATGGTTGAGATGGAGTCTGGACACTTGGTTGAGATGGAGTCTGGACACTTGCTTGAGATCAGGTCTCCACGCTTCGTTGTGATGGAGTCTGGATACATGGTTGAGATGGAGTCTGGACACATGGTTGAGATGGAGTCTGGACACTTGGTTGAGATGGAGTCTGGATACATGGTTGAGATGGAGTCTGGACACATCGTTGAGATGGAGTCTGGACACTAGTTTGAGATGGAGTCTGGACACTTGGTTGAGATGGTGTCTAGACACTTGGTTGAGATGGAGTCTGGACACATGGTTGAGATGAAGTCTGGACACTTGGTTGAGATGGAGTCATCACACTTGCTTGAGATGAGGTCTCTACACTTGGTTGAGTTGGAGTCTGGATACATGGTTGAGATGGAGTCTGGTCACATGGTTGAGATGGAGTCTGGACACTTGGTTGAGATGGAGTCTGGACACTTGCTAGAGATCAGGTCTCTACGCTACGTTGTGATGGAGTCTGGATACATGGTTGAGATGGAGTCTGGACACATGGTTGAGATGGAGTCTGGACACATGGTTGAGATGGAGTCTGGACACATGGTTGAGATGGAGTCTGGACACTTGGTTGAGATGGAGACTGGACACTTGGTTGAGATGGAGTCTGGATACATGGTTGAGATGGAGTCTGGACATTTGGTTGAGATGGAATCTGGACACTTGGTTGAGATGGAATCTGGACATAGGTTTGAGATTCAGTCTGGACACTTGGTTGAGATGGAATCTGGACACTTGGTTGAGATGGAGTCGGGACACTTGGTTGAGATGGAGTCTGGATACTTGTTTGAGATGGAGGCTGGAGAGTTTATTGAGATGGGCAGTGGAGAGTTGTTTGAGATGGTAGCGGTGTTGTTGCTACATGTGTGAGTTGTATTACTGTATGATATGTGTGGTGTACTGTTGCTTGATAAGGGTGTTTTTTGTAGTATGAGATGGTAGCTGCTCAGTTGTATGATATGTGTGGTGTACTGTTGCTTGATAAGGGTGTTTTTTGTAGCATGAGATGGTAGCTGCTCAGTTGTATGATATGTGTGGTGTACTGTTGCTTGAGAAGGGTGTTTTTTGTAGCATGAGATGGTAGCTGCTCAGTTGTATGATATGTGTGGTGTACTGTTGCTTGATAAGGGTGTTTTTGTAGTATGAGATGGTAGCTGCTCAGTTGTATGATATGTGTGGTGTACTGTTGCTTGATAAGGGTGTTTTTGTAGTATGAGATGGTAGCTGCTCAGTTGTATGATATGTGTGGTGTACTGTTGCTTGATAAGGGTGTTTTTTGTAGCATGAGATGGTAGCTGCTCAGTTGGATGATATGTGTGGTGTACTGTTGCTTGAGACGGGTTTTTTGTAGTATGAGATGGTAGCTGCTCATGCTACAAAAAAAACTCAACAATTTTCACATATCCTTAGACAGCACTAAAAATCTACAAAAAAAAACACCCACTGTGGCCACCCACATATCACCAGACACCATATCAAGCAACAGTACACCACGACAGCCCACCATATCTCATGCCCAAGCTGCCCAGGCCAATTTTCCCCCACACAGCCCCAGCTGAGCAGCTGTGTGCACCGCCATCAGCTTTGTGCAGCAATTTACACCCCCATCTCAAATCAAGCTGTGAGCCCACCACACATATCATACAGTAATACAACTCACACATGTAGCAACAACACCGCTACCATCTCAAACAACTCTCCACTGCCCATCTCAATAAACTCTCCAGCCTCCATCTCAAACAAGTATCCAGACTCCATCTCAACCAAGTGTCCCGACTCCATCTCAACCAAGTGTCCAGATTCCATCTCAACCAAGTGTCCAGACTGAATCTCAAACCTATGTCAGACTCCATCTCAACCAAGTGTCAAGATTCCATCTCAACCAAATGTCCAGACTCCATCTCAACCATCCAGACTCCATCTCAACCAAGTGTCAAGACTCCATCTCAACCAAGTTCCAGGCTCCATCTCAACCAAGTGTCAAGACTCCATCTCAACCATGTATCAGACTCCATCTCAACCATGTGTCAGACTCCATCTCAACCATGTATCCAGACTCCATCACAACGCATCTTAAACAAGTATCCAGACTCCATCTCAACCAAGTGTCAAGACTCTCAACCATGTGACCAGACTCCATCTCAACCATGTATCAAGACTCCATCTCAACCAAGTGTAGAGACCTCATCTCAAGCAAACCAAGTGTGATGACTCCATCTCAACCAAGTGTCAGACTTCATCTCAACCATGTGTCCAGACTCATCTACAGCAAGTTTCTAGACACCATCTCTTCAAGTGTCAGACTCCATCTCAAACTAGTGTCCAGACTCCATCTCAACGATGTGTCCAGACTCCATCTCAACCATGTATCCAGACTCCATCTCAACCAAGTGTCCAGACTCCATCTCAACCATGTGTCCAGACTCCATCTCAACCATGTATCCAGACTCCATCACAACGAAGCGTGGAGACCTGATCTCAAGCAAGTGTCCAGACTCCATCTCAACCAAGTGTCCAGACTCCATCTCAACCATGTCTCCAGATTCCATCTCATCCAAGTGATTAAACTCCATCTCAACCAAGTGTCCAGACTATATCTCAACCTAGTGTCCAGGATACATCTCAGCCAGGTGTCCATGCTCCATCTTAAACAAGTATCCAGACTCCATCTCAATCAAGTGTCCAGACTCCATCACAACCTTGTGTACAGACTCCATGTCAACCAAGTGTCCAGACTCCATCTCAAACAAGTGTCCAGGCTCCATCTCAACCAAGTGTCCAGACTCCATCTCAACCATTTGTGCAGACTCCATCTCAACCAAGTGTCCAAACTCCATCTCAACCAAATGTCCAGACTCTATCTCAACCAAGTGTCCGGACCCCATCTCAAACAAGTGTCCAGACTCCATCTCAACCAAGTGTCCAGACTCCATCTCAACCATTTGTCCAGACTCCATCTCAACCAAGTGTCCAGATTCCTTCTCAAACAAGTGTCCAGACTCCATCTCAACCAAATGTACAGACTCCATCTCAATCAAGTGTCCAGACTCAATCACAACCATGTGTCCAGACTACATCTCAACCACGTGTCCAGACTACACCTCAACCAAGTGTCCAGACTCCACCTCAACCAATTGTCCAGACTCCATCTCAACCTAATGTCCAGGCTCCATTTCAACCAAATGTCCAGACTCCATCTCAACAATGTGTCCAGACTCCATCTCAACAATGTATCCAGACTCCATCTCAACCAAGTGTCCAGACTCCATCTCAACCAAGTGTCCAGACTCCATCTCAACCATGTGTCCAGACTCCATCTCAAACCTATGTCCAGATTCCATCTCAACCAAGTGTCCAGACTCCATCTCAACTAAGTGTCCAGATTCCATGTCAACCAAGTGTTCATACTCCATCTGAATCAAGTGTCCAGACTCCATCTCAACCATGTGTCCAGACTCCATCTCAACCAAGTATCCAGATTCCATCTCAACCAAGTGTCCATACTCCATCTCAACCTAGTGTCCAGACTCCTTGTCAACCAAGTGTTCAGACTCCATCTCAACCAAGTGTTCATACTCCTACTCAACCAATTGTCCAGACTCCATCTGAAACAACTGTCCAGCATTCATCTGAAACAACTATCCAGTTCTCATCTCAATCGACTGTCCAGCCTAGATCTCAAACGTATTTCTAGCCTTTATCACAAACAAATCTCTAGCCTATTATCTCAAACAACCATCCGGCCTCCATCTCAAACAACTGTCCAACCTCCGTCTCAAACAACTGCCCAGCCTCCATCTCAAACAATTTCCCTGCCTCCATCTGAAACAATAATGGTGCTCCCATCACTAATAAATGCTCAGCCTCCATCTCAAACTACTGTCAAGCGTATTTCTCAGACAACTGTATAGTCTCCATCTCAAATGACTGTACAGCTCCAATTTCAAACAACTGTCCAGTTTCAATCTCAAACTTCTAAATAATAAAACAATACAGCTGCTATCTCGCCCATCTCACACAGTTGCATATCTACTAGGTCAAACAATTATCTAGGATCCAATCTCGTAGAACTACCCGAGGATACACAGCGACAACCTCAAGCAACTGTACATCTCACATATCATGCAACTGTAGAGCAACCATATCAAACAACTGTACAGCTCCCATCTCAAACAACTGTCCCATCTCAAGCAACGGTATAGCTCTCATCTGATTCAACTGAACTGCTCCCATCTCAAACAAATGTAAAACATCTAAATAATACACCAATACAGCTGCCATCTCACACAGTCACATATCTTCCAGGAAAACAATTATCTAGCTCCCATCTCATAGAGCTACACAGCGACCACCTCAAGCAACTGTACACCTCACATATAATACAACTGTGCAGCTACCATCTCAAACAACAGAAAAACTCCATTCTCAAACAACAGTACACCTCACATATCATACAACTGTGCAGCTACCATCTCATACAACAGAAAACACCCTTCTCAAACAACAGTAACACACATATCATACAACTGAGCAGCTACCATCTATTGCTACAAAAAACACCTTTCTCAACCAAGAGTACACCACTCATATCATACAACTGAGCAGCTACCATCTCGACTACAAAAAACACCCTTATCAAGCAACAGTACACCACACATATCAAACAACTGAGCAGCTACCATCTCATACTACAAAAAACACCTTTATCAAGCAACAGTACACCACACATATCATACAACTGTGCTGCTACCATCTCAAACAACAGAAAAACTCCATTCTCAAACAACAGTACACCACACATATCATACAACTGAGCAGCTACCATCTCATACTACAAAAAACACCCTTATCAAGCAACAGTACACCACACATATCATACAACTGAGCAGCTACCATCTCATACTACAAAAAACACCCTTATCAAGCAACAGTACACCACACATATCATACAACTGAGCAGCTACCATCTCATACTACAAAAAACACCCTTATCAAGCAACAGTACACCACACATATCAAACAACTGAGCAGCTACCATCTCATACTACAAAAAACACCTTCAAGACACATTCTACAACTGAGCAGCTACCATTCATACACAACAATACCTATCAACAACAAGTCACCACATATCATACAACTGTGCAGCTACCATCTCATACACAAAAAACATCCCTTATCAACAACAGTACACCAACATATCATACAACTGAGCAGACTACCATCTCATACTACAAATAACACCTGTATCAAGCAACAGTACACCACACGTATCATACAACTGAGCGCTACCATCTCATACACAAAAACACCTTTATCAAACAACAGTACACCTACACATATCATACAACTGCAGCTACCATCTCATACTACAAAAAACACCCTTATCAAGCAACAGTACACCACACATATCATACAACTGAGCAGCTACCATCTCATACTACAAAAAACACCCTTATCAAGCAACAGTACACCACACATATCATACAACTGAGCAGCTACCATCTCATACTACAAAAAACACCCTTATCAAGCAACAGTACACCACACATATCATACAACTGAGCAGCTACCATCTCATACTACAAAAAACACCCTTTTCAAGCAACAGTACACCACACATATCATACAACTGGCAGCTACCATCTCATACAAAAAAAAACTCCCTTCTCAAACAACAGTACACCCACATATCATACAACTGGCAGCTACCATCTCATACAAAAAAAAACCCCTTTCAAGCAACAGTACCCCACTATCAACAATGGCGGTACCATCTCATACACAAAAAACCCCTTTCAACAACAGTACACCTACATATATAAACTGTGCCCCCTACCA
>JAODUO010009086.1:0-13588 GCA_025642075.2 Ridgeia piscesae
AAAGGGTTACCAGGAGTAGCTTCTAAAGTAGCGTCGCTTTCAGGGCACCGTGATGGAGGCAGGTTGAAGCAGGACACTCGAGATGTTCAGCGTGGACTTCACAGCCATGCTTCAAGGGAGAGTCCTGGCAGAGTTGACAGCCCACAGTCGGTTCATCAGAGAGTACACAGGAGAATCAGGCGCAAGGACTCGAAGCCTGAGGCAGGCATTGTGTCGTCCGTGTTGTCACTCTTCCAGCACGTGGAACCACAAGCGCAGATAACACAGGAGCATTCGTCCAAGACAACCACACAAAGTAGGGGTGTCAGTGGATGTGCAGAAAAGTCTGCCCAAAGCAGTGCGGTTGGTGTGAGAGAACTCAGAGAAGAGAAGCCACTACCCCAGCGACGTATGTAGCAGATCGCCGTAGACCGCAGACAGATGTGACCAGCACATCCGACAATCCACAAGTTGAACTTCGCGCCAAGAAGACTGATTTGAACATCTCGGATGACATCAAGATCATCACAGGCAAGTTCTGTGGTCAGCCGCCGGGTGGGTGGTCAGAGAAGACCGAGATGAGACCGTGTGTGAGAGACATAGTGAGAACAGTGGAGAAGAGGGAAGTGACGGGGATAATGAAGCGGTCAAAGAGCGAGGGTTCGTCTGTGGGGATGGCTGATGGTCACCGAAAGGTACAGAGTGTCGCAAGTGACCAGCCTGTTGGAGGGAGTGGGTCCCCAGTGTGGAAGGGTGCCCAGGTGACCAAGTTGTCACAGCAGACCGGCGCAGAGTGTGGGGAGTGCTGCAGTGATCTCTGGGAGGAACAACGACATGGTGGCAGAAGTGGGGAATTATGTCAGAGGCCGCTCTCCTCTATAGGATGTAGAACTGATGTGAATTACGAGCAGCAGTATCGTCAACAACAGCAGCAGGTCAACAATAACACACTCGGTCGAGAGTGTGCATCTGCAGGCGTGTCCACGTATAGACGTGTAACATCTTGCCCTCCTCCCTAGCCATCTCCGTCTCTGTGTTTGTGCTGGGGAAACTGCACCTCAGAACCTCCCCTGCCATTCTGTGAGGTTTCTTGGTCCACAACAGAGACTTCCCGGTTTCAGCTGCAATTTAAACTCCGCTGTCACAAACTGGGTGACGCCAGACGGTTTTAAGAGAGAATGAAGATCCGTTGGAATACTCCCTGTTCCAGCCCTCCTATTACTCCAGCTGGGATCGGGGTTTCCCTTGAATAGTGTGATCAAATCTGTACGACCCAGACAGGTAATCCGCTAGAGCACTGGCCACCCTCGTCTGTGCCAATGTCTGGGGGAAGGGTTGTTGAACAGCAGCAACGAGACAATGGTTATCAAGTACAGCAATCCAGACCTGAGTGCTGACCCTCAGAGCAGACTGTCGTCATCGGCGAGGGAGATGCCAGGTGTGTATGAGACAGGACGACAGGAGGAGAGGTCAGTCCGACCTCTCTGGAGCAGTCAGTCGCTGTGTCTAGGTGCTATGGGTGGACAGGTGCCACAGACCATGGCCAGTGATGCAGGTCACAGACTGGACAGTGGTGTGGCTCCTCCAACCCCAACGAGGAGGACGACAAACACCACCTGTAGAGACCTTCTTGAGCTCAAGAGGCAGTACCTCCGTCAGACGGCAGATGTTGACCACGCCTATGGAACCGATAGCAAAGGTATGCCACACGCTCACAGGCAGCAGGAAGGTGCCTTGGCCACTGATGACACCTGGCGCCAGGTTGACAGTCAGACGGACACACGTGCAGCCGACTGGCGTCACACGTTTGTCACCAAGAAGCGACCTCTGTCCCTCCAGCAGGCCATGGATGCCTTAGACTTGGACGCGGCCGAAGTGACCAGTAGTGGACCACCGCTCTACAGAGAGCCCCCACAGTACGAGGCTGCTGACCTCAGTCCAGCCCTTCTATCAGATGAGACGGAGGTGAAGACGTGTTACGGTCAAGATGAGGTCATGACCTCTCATATGAACCACCCAGACATGTATGTGACTGAGTTCGCTCGAAAGAAGCACAAGTTCTACTACGGCCCGAATGCAGATTTGTTGATGCCACCGCGAGTCCGACACCGCTGTGAGCCTCCGCAGCCACGAGTGAAGCCTCGACGCTCACACAGCACAAAGATGTCCCGGACACAGCTTGTGAATGGGAGTCGTACTTGCACAACGGCAGCGACTAAAACAGGTTAACCCCCTAACCGTACTCACTGTGTATGCTGTGTGTGTAATACTGTATGTACACTAGTCTGGTGTAGTTCTTGTCCATGTTTGTTGTAGTCGCATGTGTCGCAGCTGTTGTTGGTAGTAGTGTACCATTGCATGTGTAGTATGTAAGAAGTGTGTATTTATGTCCTATCAGGATCTGTGTATGTAACTGGATTTTATTAATTTACTAGCAGCCAGTTCACATACGTATTTGGCATATATTTGTTGTGCTTGTAGCATTTTTACCAGAGATCAATACCACACAGTATAACACATAACCCCTGAGCTGTAACTGCATTGTCTTGTGTGTCAACCAGTGTTTGTTTGCCCCGTTTCGTTACGTTTTTGTTACCCACGAATGCGAAATACCACATTTTTATTCAGACCAGTTACCTATTGAAATAACCATATCCAGTGGAGTGTGTTCCAGCTATGATAATATTCCGAAACAATCCCATTCTGTAGAACCCAGTAGAGGGACACACAAAAACTTGAACAATTTTGGGTCCACATTGTAAATCTTGCACATAAAGCTCTATATGTGTTGCTCAACAAATTATTGCCAGCTTTTGTATTCAAAATATCGTCAGTGTTTTACCCGTGAAGAAATAGCAAAGTGTTCTCTCTTTAGTAGACATTACACAAGTTTGTTTTACAATTTGTTTACACTTTCCTCACCTTCACTGTGTCTTCTGTTTTGCTTTCCTCCTCTGTGTTCCATGTACAACCAAAGTTTGATTTGAATATTTCCACGCCTATGGTTCGTCCCTATCCGCATGCGTACATTTGCATGTTGTCAGGTGACCCGGCTAATGCCCGCCCACCCACCCTGCATGTGCCTGCGCCCACCCCGAAGTCGCCCACAGTAACCAACAAACAGCATCCGAGCCACGTGGGCAGCCTGTCCCGGAAGGGCACGGGCGTCGGCAGTCTCAGTGATAGAAACAACAATTCACTCCTGTTCAAAGGTAGACGTTCACGCAGCTTATCTGCGTCGGAACAACTCGGAGTCACGAGTCAGCTCCCCCCAAAACGCCAGCCAAATTGTGAGAATGTCAATGACGAAAACAGAGGTATTTTCGTGTGGTCGTTTGATTTTCATCCTCGGCTTTTGCGTAGTTCGTTCCCTCTCCGGTTGGTTTTCTGCTGCGTGTGTTCTTTTCTTACATAGCTGGCATCAGTCATCTGACTCAAAACTGACTCCTCTGTTGTGTGAATAATGCTTTTTATAGTGTCACTATGAAGACACTTGATGATACTCACTAGCTAGTTTCTAGCTTGTAAAATACTAACTTTTTCGTTAGTGTTATTTCCTCAGTAGCACCACGTAATGGTTTTAAATTGCAATCATTGGATGGATGCTTCTTCAGTAATTCCATTTTTTACTAACGATTTCCTCAGATAACTGATGTGCTATAATTGTTTTGCCTCCCAATGAAATGATAACATTTTATTAAATGTTTAATGGTATATTTGACGTAGTGGTGAATGGGTTTGTTCAACTATACCTGCTACTTATTGCTGTGTCTGGTGGTGAAGGCAGTGGTAGTTTCGTTACCAATCTTGATAACATTACTTTTATGTAAACTAATGACACTTTATTTTCACTAGATCAACGTAATATATTTGGAGCAGAAATGTAATAGTATTTTATCTGGTGATACAATTTGGATGAACGAAGTTAGTTTTATTCAAAAAAATAATATGACATAATACAATCCGTAATATAATAAATACAACGTAATACAATGCCATTGCACAGAATGTGGCTTGTGATAAATGCAGTTTGATTTAGTTTGGAAGTAGCAATTTAATCACAAATAATCTCTTATATATAAATACAATTGATACTGATTTTATGTTATATCATTAACAACGTAAATAACTACTGTTAGCATATTTTTAACAACTCTGATTATGACTAATAATTAATCACATAATTATATATACAGTTGACAGATACATGTGCCAGGTGACATGTTTGCATGTGCTGATGACCTTTGGGGTTGTTCCAGATCGAGGCGGGGGTTATGCAACATTGCAGACTCCGGGGCGACAAGCCGCCCGGAGCAGATTCTCCGACTCCGATGTACGCAGCTTCACGCTGGACCGGAGGAGATACAGTGCGGAGGAGGCTCGCAGACGGAGGGATGAGGATGATGCAAGGAGAAGGGAGAAACTGGTGTGTGTCTTCTTCAGTGTCTGTGTTGTCTTCTATCCTCCTAGTAGGAGGAGTGTCTAGTGGGAGGAGTCTTATTAGGTGAGAGGAGTGTCTAGTGGGAGGAGTGTCTAGTGGGAGGAGTCTTATTGGGTGAGAGGAGTGTCTAGTGGGAGGAGTGTCTAGTGGGAGAAGTCTTATTAGGTGAGAGAAGTGTCTAGTGGGAGGAGTGTCTTGTGGGAGGAGTGTTTAGTGGGAGGAGTCTTATTAGGTGAGAGGAGTGTCTAGTGGGAGGAGTGTCTTGTGGGAGGAGTCTTATTAGGTGAGAGGAGTGTCTAGTGGGAGGAGCCTTATCAGGTGAGAGGAGTGTCTCTTTGTATGGGAGGAGTCTTGTCTGGTGGAAGGAGTCTTCTCATGGGGAGAAGTCTTCTCTCTGGTGGGAGGAGTCTTCTCTCTGGTGGGAGGAGTTATCTCTCTGGTGTGAGGAGTCTTCTCTCTGGTGGGAGGAGTCATCTCTGGTGGGAGGAGTCCTCTCTGTGGTAGGAGTCCTCTCTGTGGGAGGAGTCTTCACATGGGAGGAGTCATCTCTCTGTTGGGAGGAGTCTTCTCTCTGCTGGGAAGAGTCTTCTCTCTGGTGGGAGGAGTCTTCTCTCTGGTGGGAAGAGTCTTCTCTCTGGTGGGAGGAGTCTTCTCTCAGTGGGAGGAGTCCTCTCTCTGGTTGGAGGAGTCCTCTCTCTGTGGGAAGAGTCCTCTCTCTGGTTGGAGGAGTCCTCTCTCTGTGGGAGGAGTCCTCTCTCTGGTTGGAGGAGTCCTCTCTCTGTGGGAGGAGTCTTCTCACGGGAGGAGTCATCTCTCTGGCGGGAGGAGTCTTCTCTGGTGGGAGGAGTCTTCTCTCTGTGGGAGGAGTCTTCTCACGAGAGGAGTCATCTCTCTGGTGGGAGGAGTCTTCTCTCTGGTGGGAGGAGTCCTCTCTCTGTGGGAGGAGTCTTCTCACAGGAGGAGTCATCTCTCTGGTGGGAGGAGTCTTCTCTGTGGTGGGAGGAGTCTTCTCTCTGATGGGAGGAGTCTTCTTAAGGGAGGAGTCCTCTCTGGTGGGAGCATTCTCCACAGTGGGAGGAGTCTTCTCTGGTTCCCTTCAGACTCTGGCTACCTCCGTCTCCCTTCCCCTGCCCATCTCACCACAATCTGGAACCTTGCCCAGCAATTCCTGGAACCGTGCCCGTGGCTATTAATATCCCTGTAAATACGGCCACCTGTGAGGTAATGCAGCCTATGATTGGGAAACACCCTTGGGCTAGTGGTCAGTCCAGCCGGACACAGTTAATGGGTGGAGGTGTTGATATAGTTCTGTCCAGCCTCACCTCACCCTGTCAGTGGGCACTGGACACTGTGAGATGGTCAGATACAACAAGGTAGGGTCATGGAGTGGATCTATAGCTTTCTAAACTACTTCAAGGTTTGTCTCGTAGCAGTGGTCTATGTGTTTGTGTACATGCGTGTACATTTGTGTGTGTGTAGTTGTGTACACGAGTTCACATGATATTCTCAGTGTTACGTGATTGTTCTACTGTGTATTGAGAAGTTGAGTGGCTTCAGTATAAATACGATGATTTCATACCAAAGTTTGATGACGTAGATTATAAAATGTTGTGTAAGCAAGTACTCATCAAATTTATATTGGTAAAATTCCATAATTTTTTCAGTAATTACTTTACCGAGTAAATTCTCTGTGTGACAAATTACATGTTAATATTTGTGAATCAGAATCACCATGGGACTCAGTAGGAGACTTGATGACTGTTTTGGTTAACTTACATGTCTACTAACTGCACAAAATTCAGATTTGTCTTATAACTACTACTATTTTATATATATATATATATATATATATATATATATATATATATATATATATATATATATATATATATATATAACAAAAGTTCTCATTGATTGATTGAGTTTATTTGGTAAACAAAACTATATACATGACAATTAAACATAGTTTAGATGCAAAAGAACATAAAGAATAAGCATATATATAATATTACAGAGGATAAACACATTAAAGCACACAAAAGTACACTTATTCCAATGTGTAAAAATATAATTATTAATAATTAATTTAAGAAAAAAATAAAATAAATACATATAAATAAATACCCACAAATAAAATACAGGTATATAAATATTTTTAAATACAGATAAATGTTACTAGCAAGACAATGTGCTAATATAAAATTGTCGTGTGATTTTAGTTTTTAGGGTAACTATTCTAAAAGTGAGCTAGATTCACAATCACGGTAAACATAAAAGTGGTATATGACAAAACAATTTTAAGTATTATTTATAACCTTATGATTGCTGTTTACCATATGTATTTTAACAAAAAATATCACTTTGAAGTAATTTGTCGGTTATGTTTTTAACAAACAACATGGTGTGTAATAAGTACATAATACATAACAACTGCGGTAATAGCCATTAGGTGTGACCTTTGACCTGGGTGTTTGGTGTTGCCCCGAGCAGCAGCGCATCTATGCGGAGGAGAAGAGGAAGAAGCTGGGTGAGGAGATGAGGGCGAACGAGGCGAGGAGACACAACGACTTCTTCACGTGAGTCGTCATCGTTCCACATCATCACGTCGCTCAGTAACTATTATTTTCAGACTGCAGCTACAGCAAAACCTCACAATTAAGGTCACCCTAGGAATCGGGTCAAAGTGGCCCCATTAGCGGGACCGATTTCCTATATTTTACTACTGCATGTGGAAGTAGTTTGACACCGTCCCAGTGTGACCTCAATTGAGGGGTGGCTGTATTACTGAGGTTCGACGGTATTTTAAAATGTTTGTTAACGAGTGAGTTTTATTGATTCTTGTTTAATTATCTATATACGACTATAGTAATTTTTTTCTTAATAATTATAATTTATGTGCCTCCTATCATGTGTCAGTTTCACATTGATTTGTTATATTCACTTTTTTATTTTCTACAATTGTTGTTTCTATTGTGATTTGAAAAATAACTTCCCAAAAACATTTCTCTGCAGTGACACTGTATTAGTACGATTACTGATGTGTGTATTGGAAAGATGGAGTCTGTCACTGACTCACAGACTACAGTACAAACAGCAGATAAATTATGTGCTGTTGAAAGAAACCAGTGTACGAAGAAACCCTTGTTCTTGGCACACACGGCTTCGTGTGGCCAGAGACCAACCCTAGAGACTGCTAACTGAGCAGTACATTGATCACGTCTTTAGATATAAGTGAACATTTGCACCAGAGAGTACTGCCATATTTTATGTAACATAAATTTTTGATGATGACAATGATGATTAATATTTTTAAATTTCTAGATTGACAAACTTGTATTCAGCTTAATCGTATTGTGTACCAAAGTCACACCAAATCTTTAATTAATAAAACTATTAAAATAAAAGTTGTATTTAATGCATTTGAATCATGAATAATACATTTAGAATCAAATAGTTGTTGTAGGGTATAGACTTTTATTAAATAGACGTTGACATATCTAGTTGCACCATGCATTGTAGCTGACTATGTTGTTTGATAGAGTTGCACGTGTTCGCACTTGTCTATACTGAGTGATCTGTTTAGATGAAGTATTGTACCTAATAGTTGCACACAGTATTGCAGAATCACAACATTAAAATGTTTTGATGTCCGTATGAGCTGCGTTTGATAAAAGCACTGTAACCACCATTAAATCACCATAACTTCCACATAAAATAATGTGATGTTAATCACCTTTCCTGTTAAAAAGCATGATATTTGTGCATATGCCGCACACTGTGCATCTATTAGGTACAATACAGTAGTCAAATTACTGTTATATTCACTGTTGTCACATGTAAAATCATCTACGTGTAATTTACATTGTTTACTTGTAAATTCATGTTTTATTTCCTAACTATTAACGACCTATTTATTTATCCAAAAGGGAGCATAACTATTTGTCATTATGCAAACTTGTCAGATGTTAACAGCGGATGCAATCCTGTGGTTTGTGTGGTTGTTGTCTGTGACCTTACGGTCTGTGACCTCTGAGCCTCAGAGGTCACATTGGCATCCATTGAATGTTGTGGCTGTGTTTTGCCCTTCTAGCGATGAGAAATACTGGCTGGAGTTAGCTGGAGTAGCTGCAGTGGAGGAGAAGACCAGGTCTAGACATATGCTTTATTGTTTGACCCTGAGTGCTGCTGTACCTGTCACTTCTACCTGTCACTTCTTGCTGTCTCTGTCATCTATCTGTCATCATTACCAGTCACTTCTACCTGTTTCTGTCATACACCTGTCATCTGTACCAGTCACTTCTACCTGTTTCTGTCATCTACCTGTCACATTTTTATGTTTCTGTTGTCTACCTGTCATTTCTACCTGTCACTTCTTGCTCTCTCATTGGTCTACCTGTCATCTCACTATATCTGTTTTTTTGGGTACAAATAAATGAAGAAATTGAAGTAGCATATCTTGCTGTCTCTATTGTCTACCAGAGTCACCTTTTGCAGTCTGTGAACTTATTATCTCCATGCTCTTTCCATCATATTTTGCTGTTTCTATGGTGTACCTGTTATAACGTGCTGTCTCTATGCCATCGCTAGCTGTCTCTATGGTTTACCTGTCATCTCTTGCTGTCTCTATGGTAAACATATCTCTTGCTGTTTTTATGGTCTACCTTTCCTATCTTACTACATAATTATGGTCTACCTGTCACATCTTGCTGGCTTCATGGTCTGTCTGTCATCTGTTGCTGTCTCTATGGTCTACCTACCACCTCTGCCTGTCTCTATGGTCTACAAGTCTCTTCTTGTTATCTCAATGGTCTATCTGTCTCTTGTGGTCTAGCTGTCAACTCTTGCAGTCCCTGATCTACCTGTTTCCTGTTGCTGACTTCGTGGTGTACCTGTCACCTCTACCTGTCACCTTGGTGTGTGTCTGTCAACTAGTCTGCGTGTCACCCTCTGCCTGCCTGTGTCGCTACAGAACCTGTTGTGTTGTTGGCTGCTCAGTTCCTAAGGCTGCATTTTACATCGGCAGTGTGTGTCCGAGCTGATGCAAAATGTTCATAAAATATCAAGTGAACATTCTGATTGTTCATGAAAGGTGTGTACCAAAGGAATGTTCACAAATGTGTTGCTAATATTTTGGGTGATCTGATGGCGTTCATCTTAGTTGTAAACATGGAGGTGTTGGAAGGTAACTGTAGATGTTTTGTTCGATCCTACCAAAGTCGGCACACCTGAAAACACATGGCTTTGTTACATTATCATAATCAAAGCGTTTACCTGTTGTTTACATCCTTTGATACACATGTTCCATGCAGCAGTTAGAAGTTGTGTACATATTGTGCAATGCTGATAGAGGCTGGTTTATTTAACTATTATGTCTTGCATGGTAGACTGGTAGTTACAGTGTTGTGTCGCAACAAATTATTATACAATGTAATGTTATGAAACTAATTTCTAGTTGAAACTTTGTTAGATATGGTGATATAATATCACATAACCTTGACAGCTTTTCTAATGACAATGGCTTGTTAAATCAAAGATTTGACACTGTGAGATAGTTATATACGTAAAGCTCTCGTAGATGTATCACCCTGTAATACCTCCCTGTGATGCTCGTCGTGGGAAACTTGGTAGTGTATAAGATGGCCAGTGTTTACCACCCACATGCACCGGCTGTCACAGCTCAGTCATGTGGTGGGCCTGTACATGTTGATCTGGACATGTGAGCAAATTGCTTCATTAAATCACCTTAACATGCCCCCCCCCCACCAGCCAGGTTTATGCGGCTAGAGTGAAACGTCAGGGAAGGCATCACGTTATAGCCGGGAGAGGCAGCTGGTGGATGGGAGCCGTGAGCCAGTTGAGAGAGACATGCATAGGAAGAAAGTGGTTCATTGAATTTTTGAGGATGTATACAATAACTTGAAGTTTTAAAGTCTAATTAAAAAATGTTATTTTATTATGAATTAATTTTAACCGTAATTATAATTTCTAAAATATTTTTTGTATATTTTATTATTCATTTATTATTTTTTATTTTATATATTAATCCACATAAACCTGGCTGGTGGGGGGGGGCATGTTAAGGTGATTTAATGAAGCAATTTGCTCACATGTCCAGATCAACATGTACAGGCCCACCACATGACTGAGCTGTGACAGCCGGTGCATGTGGGTGGTAAACACTGGCCATCTTATACACTGCCAAGTTTCCCACGACGAGCATCACAGGGAGGTATTACAGGGTGATACATCTACGAGAGCTTTACGCATATAACTATCTCACAGTGTCAAATCTTTGATTTAACAAGCCATTGTCATTAGAAAAGCTGTCAAGGTTATGTGATATTATATCACCATATCTAACAAAGTTTCAACTAGAAATTAGTTTCATAACATTACATTGTATAATAATTTGTTGCGACACAACACTGTAACTACCAGTCTACCATGCAAGACATAATAGTTAAATAAACCAGCCTCTATCAGCATTGCACAATATGTACACAACTTCTAACTGCTGCATGGAACATGTGTATCAAAGGATGTAAACAACAGGACCTCTGTTAAGGCAAGCCTTGTTTTAGGGGCCGAATGGAGGATGGAAAAAACCCCCTACAGAACCCCCAAACCCCTGTTTTTCCCCAAATAACCCCATCAGATAACCCATGAAACTTTGGGAAATGGGGCAACCTTTCAAAGAACCACCAGAATGTATTGATATTTGAAGAACCCTTTTTTACTCGGCCCAATGCCGATTTTAAAAGCCCCCGCCTTGAACCCTGGAGCCCCCAACCACGGTGCTGACGCCCCAAGGGAAAGAGGGACACAGCTGTAAGGGGGCGACCACAAGGGCGGTAAAACAGGTTTAAACCCCCAAGTACCAAAGGAGGTGTGGGTGAAATGATGACACAAAAGGGGTAGCTTGTCCCGGGTTGTAGCCATGGCGCAGGTGTTGGTAGTAGGACCATGCAGAGATGAAGAAGGGAAATTTTTGCCACAAGGGTTTTGAGGGAAGGATTTATTTAATTTTTGAGAGTTAATAGGAGGCATAAAAAGGGCGAGATTTTTACCAGAGACAAACCCCAAAGATAACATAAACCCCCCAGCGTAACGATTTTCTTGGCAACCCGTTTTTTGCCCCTTTTTTAAAAGTTTTTTTAAAAGAAAGGAAATACCAATTTTAAAGACCGGTTTCCATTTAAAAAATATCCCTTAATTTTTCAAATTTTGCCCAAAAACAAAATTGTGAAGGGAAAGGAACCAAAAGGGGCAAAAAGGGAAAAAAAACAAAACAAAAAACATAAAAATGTTTAAAAAGGGGTTACCGGGGAAGGATGGAATGTCTAGTGACAAACACAAGGTACATGGTACATCCACCTCAGGGTCCTGTTGCTCCTTCTTTCCTCCACCAGTATATAATCCAGCCTATTTCCTCCTAAAGGGGAAAAAAAAAAACCCCCTTCAAGGACCAATGGCCCCCCACCCCCAGGGCCAACCGAAGGGCCAAAAAAACCAACAAAACCCCGGATTCACCCGTTCACTGCGGAAAGCTGAGCTCCCTTTTGGGAAAAAAATATCGTTAAAGTTTGGGTCAGAATTTTCGGGAAAAAAAGGGGCAGGGCGCAAGAGTTTCCTGCCACGAGACAATGCCATTGAATAAAAGAAAACTTTTAGCCATGGACAGGCAAGGGGATGCCTAAAACAGCAAAGATGCCAAAAACCTGAACCGCGAGTGACAGTAGGGACCAAATTTTTAGAAGGGAAAAAATAGACCTAAAACAGCAAAAAATTTTTACCCAAAAGACGAAGGAGACGGTAAAAATAAGAAGTAGCTCATAGAACAGCAGTTTAAAAGGTCCCAAGAAACACAAAATATAGGGAATGGAGATTGTTACAAAGCAAAAAGGGGCCGGTGACCTGGCAGCAAAATAGCTACTTTAACCAATTTTTCCCAAAAAAAAGTTGTGAATGAAGGGGACCTGGAAACGAAAGGGCTAAAAACAGGTAAAAACCAAAAAAATTTTTAAAAATTTGGCGGTGTTTTTGAAAAAACAGGTGAAATGTGGTAATATGACAAAAGATGGAGAAGAAGAAGTGAATAGGTACAGGACGAGACTGGGTAAAAATAAAAATAGCAGCCGGTTTTTCCCCCCCCCTGGCTATATTCCGAGATTTTACCAGAAACAAAACACAGAAACACAAAACCAATGTACCCCGGGGTGAGGTCACAGGTTTGGTTTCCCCCACACCCCCGGAAAGGAAAAACCCTTTTATTTTGACCAAATTTCTATTTAAATAAAATATCCAGTGGGGTTTTATATGTAATATTGAAAAAAACCCCTTTTAAAACCCGTAGAACACAAAAAATTAACAATTTTGGTACATTTTAAACTTTACATAAAGTTATATGTTTGTAACCAAATTTTTGCCAGTTTGTATTCAAAATATCTCATGTTTTAACCCGGGAAAAGCAAGTGCTTTTTATAGCATACACAATTTTTTTACATTTGTTTAATTTTATTTAATGGTTTCTGTTTTCCCCCTCTTGGCCATTAAAACCCAAAATTTGATTTGAATATTTCCCCTATTGTCCCTATCCCATCTACAATTTTATGTTGCAAGGGGACCGGCAATCCCGCCCACCCCCCCGCATGTGCCTGGCCCCCCCGAATGCCCCCGTAACAAAAACAGCTCACCACTCAGCCCTTTCCCAAGGGACCTGGATTTTAAAAGATAAAACAACATTATCCTGTTAAATAAGTTAAAGTTATGGTGGAAAATTGGACACAATACCCCCAAAAGCCACAAATTGTAAATTAATAAAAAAATTTTTTTCTTGGGCTTTATTTTTTCCCCTTTTTTGTAGTTCGTTCCTCTGGGTTTTTTCTGGGGTGTTTTTTCTTAATAGCGGCTCAGTTCTGCTCAAAAAGAACCCCTTTTTGTGGAAAAGGGTTTTTTTGGGCACTTTGGCTTTAACCACATATTTCTGCTTGTTTTACTAAATTTTTCGTTAGTGTTATTTCCCAATACACCACGTAATGGTTTAAATCAACTTAGGTGTTTTTCAGAAATTTTTTATAAATTTTTCAAATAATGAAGCAAAGTTTGTAATGAAATGATAACATTTTATTAAATTTTTAATTTAAAAAATTTTTTAAACCCCAAATTTTT
>JAODUO010009089.1:0-14481 GCA_025642075.2 Ridgeia piscesae
TTAAACCAGTTTCTTCTACCAGTGTAAACCAGTCTCTACCAGTCTCTACCAGTCGAAACGAGACGAAACCAGTAAAAACCAGTAAAAACCGGTCTAAACCTGTCGAAACCAGTCGAAACGCCTAAACCAGTCTCTACCACTCACTACCAGTCTCTTCCAGTCTCTACCAGTCGAAACAAGTCGAAACCAGTAAAAACCGGTCGAAACCAGCAAACCAGGGCTAGACAGATTCGCCGTTTACCAGTCTCTACAGTCTCACAGTTCACGTCACCAGTCTACCAGTTTCCGTTACCAGTCTCACGTCTCACTGTCTCTACCAGTCGAAACGATTCGAACCAGTAAAAACCGGTCGAAACCAGTCGAAATCAGTCTGAAAGTCTCAACTACTTTCAACCAGTCCCTACCAGTCTCTACCAGTCTCAACCAGTCTCTACCAGTCGAAACCAGTCGAAAACAGTAAAAAACCGGTCGAAACAAGTCGAAACGAGCCGAAACCAGTCTCTACCACCAACTACCAGTCTCGACCAGTCTCTACCAGTCGAAACGAGTCGAAACAAGTAAAAACAAGTAAAACCGGTCGAAATCATCGAAACCAGCTGAAACCAGTCGAAACCAGTCACTACCAGTCTCAACCAGTTCTACCAGTCTCTACCAGTCTAAACCAGTCTCTACCAGTCTCTACCAGTCGAAACGAGTCGAAACCAGTAAAAAGCCAGTAAAAACCGGTCTAAACCCGTCTAAACCCGTCTAAACCAGTCGAAACTAGTGTCAACCAGTCTCTAACAGTCTCTTCCAGTCTCTACCAGTCCCAACCAGTCAATACCAGTCGAAACCAGTCAAAAACGGTAAAAACCGGTCGAAACAAGTCGAAACGAGCCGAAACCAGTCTAAACCAGTCACTACCAGTCTCAGTCAGTCTCTACGAGTCTCTACCAGTCTAAACCAGTCTCTACCAGTCTCTACCAATCTCTACCAGTCGAAACCAGTCGAAACCAGTAAAAACCGGTCGAAACCAGTCGAAATCAGTCTGAAACAGTCTCAACTACTTTCAACCAGTCCCTACCAGTCTCTACCAGTCACAAGCAGTCTCTACCAGTCGAAACGAGTCGAAACCAGTAAAAAGCCAGTAAAAACCGGTCTAAACCCGTCTAAACCAGTCGAAACTAGTCTAAACCAGTCTCTACCACTCACTACCAGTCTCTACCCGTCTCAACCAGTCTCTACCAGTCGAAACCAGTCGAAAACAGTAAAAACCGGTCGAAACAAGTCGAAACGAGCCGAAACCAGTCTAAACCAGTCACTACCGGTCTCAACCAGTCTCTACGAGTCACTACCAGTCTAAACCAGTCTCTACCAGTCGAAACCAGTCGAAACCAGTCGAAAACAGTAAAAACCAGTCGAAACGAGTCTAAACCAGTAAAAACCAGTAAAAACCGGTCGAAACCTGTCGAAACCAGTCGAAACTAGTCTAAACCAGTCTCTACCACTCACTACCAGTCTCTACCCGTCGGAACCAGTCTCTACCAGTCGAAACCAGTCGAAAACAGTAAAAACCGGTCGAAACAAGTCGAAACAAGCCGAAACCAGTCTAAACCAGTCACTAAGCTGGTCTCAACCAGTTCTACGAGTCACTACCGTTTAAACTAAATTTACCAGTTCCCAATTACCGACCGACGTTCAACTACTTTCAACCACCTCCACTCACCAGTCCTTACCATCACAAGGTTTCTACCAGCCGAGAGCTGAAAAACTGCAAAAAGTCAGTAAAAACCGGTCTAAACTCGTCTAAACCAGTCGAAACTAGTGTCAACCAGTCTCCACCAGTCTCTACCAGACTCAACCAGTTTCTACCAGTCGAAACGAGCCGAAACTGTGCAAAGCCAGTAAAAACTGCAAACTCAATGAAACCAGTCGAAACTAAGTGTCAACCAGGTCTCTAACAGTTCTACCAATCTCTACTCCGTCGGAATACCAAAGAAACCAGTCGAAAACAGTAAAAACCGAACGATCAAATGAAACGAAAGCCGAGCCGCCCACTCAGCCGCTACCAGTCTCAACCAAATTGCCCAAACATCTAAACTAAGTTCTACCAACTCTAATTTTACCATTTTACTGTCGTTTTTGCATCAGCTTCGACGACCGAAACAATCTCGGTCGAAACAAGTCTCTCGAAAGTCTCTCAACCAGTCTCATCAATTTCACCTATCTCAACCAATAGTCGAAACTGTCGAAAACAAATAGAGAGCCGAAACCAGTCCTACCACCAACTACCAGTCTCGACCAGTCTCAACCAGTCGAAACGAGTCGAAACAAGTAAAAACAAGTAAAAACCGGTCGAAATCACTCGAAACCAGCTGAAACCAGTCAAAACCAGCCGAAACCAGTCTAAAGCAGTCACTACCACTCTCAACCAGTCTCTACCAGTCTCTACCAGTCTCTACCAGTCTCTACCAGTCGAAACGAGTCGAAACAAGTAAAAAGCCAGTAAAAACCGGTCTAAACCCGTCTAAACCAGTCGAAACTAGTGTCAACCAGTCTCTACCAGTCTCTACCAATCTCTACCAGTCGATACCAGTCGAAACCAGTAAAAACCGAAATCAGTCTGAAACAGTCTCAACTACTTTCAACCAGTCCCTATCAGTCTCTACCAGTCACAAGCAGTCTCTACCAGTCGAAACGAGTCGAAACCAGTAAAAAGCCAGTAAAAACCGGTCTAAACTCGTCTAAACCAGTCGAAACTAGTGTCGACCAGTCTCTACCAGTCTCTACCAGTCTCAACCAGTCTCTACCAGTCGAAACCAGTCGAAAACAGTAAAAAAACCGGTCGAAACAAGTCGAAACGAGCCGAAACCAGTCTCTACCACCAACTACCAGTCTCGACCAGTCTCTACCAGTCGAAACCAGTAAAAACCGGTCTAAACCTGTCGAAACCAGTCGAAACGCCTAAACCAGTCTCTACCACTCACTACCAGTCTCTTCCAGTCTCTACCAGTCGAAACAAGTCGAAACCAGTAAAAACCGGTCGAAACCAGCCGAAACCAGTCTAGACCAGTCGCTACCAGTCTCAACCAGTCTCATCGAGTCACTACCAGTCTAAACCAGTCTCTACCAGTCTCTACAAACGAGTCGAAACCAGTAAAAACCGGTCGAAACCAGTCGAAATCAGTCTGAAAGTCTCAACTACTTTCAACCAGTCCCTACCAGTCTCTACCAGACTCAACCAGTCTCTACCAGTCGAAACCAGTCGAAAACAGTAAAAAAACCGGTCGAAACAAGTCGAAACGAGCCGAAACCAGTCTCTAACACCAACTACCAGTCTCGACCAGTCTCTACCAGTCGAAACGAGTCGAAACAAGTAAAAACAAGTAAAAACCGGTCGAAATCACTCGAAACCAGCTGAAACCAGTCGAAACCAGTCACTACCAGTCTCAACCAGTCTCTACCAGTCTCTACCAGTCTAAACCAGTCTCTACCAGTCTCTACCAGTCGAAACGAGTCGAAACCAGTAAAAAGCCAGTAAAAACCGGTCTAAACCCGTCTAAACCCGTCTAAACCAGTCGAAACTATCGCAACCAGTCTCTACCAGTCGAAACCAGTCGAAAACAGTAAAAACCGGTCGAAACAAGTCGAAACGAGCCGAAACCAGTCTAAACCAGTCACTACCAGTCTCAACCAGTCTCTACCAGTCTAAACCAGTCTCTACCAGTCTATACCAGTCGAAACGAGTCGAAACCAGTAAAAACCGGTCGAAACCAGCCGAAAACAGTGGAAACCAATCACTACCAGTCCCTACCAGTTTCTACCAGTCACAAGCCGTCACTACCAGTCGAAACGAGTCGAAACAAGTAAAAAGCCAGTAAAAACCGGTCTAAACCCGTCTAAACCAGTCGAAACTAGTGTCAAAAACCAGTAAAAACCGGTCGAAACCAGTCGAAATCAGTCTGAAAAAGTCTCATCTACTTTCAACCAGTCTCTACCAGTCTCTACCAGTCACATGCAGTCTCTACCAGTCGAAACGAGTCGAAATCAGTAAAAAGCCAGTAAAAACCGGTCTAAACCCGTCGAAACCAGTCGAAACTAGTGTCAACCAGTCTCTAAAGTCTCTACCAGTCTCAACCAGTCTCTACCAGTCGAAACCAGTTGAAAACAGTAATGTGGTCGAAACAATAAAGCCTGAAATCAACACTACTACATAGTCAGCGCATGATTCTACCAGTTCAAACCAGTCTCTACCAGCTTCTACCAATGCACCAGTCGAGTCCAGTCGAAACTAGTCGAAACCAGTCGAAATCAGTCTGAAACAGTCTCAACTACTTTCAATCTCTACCAGTCTCTACCAGTCACAAGCAGTCTCTACGAGTCGAAACCAGTAAAAAGCCAGTAAACCGGTCTAAATCCCGTCTAAACCAGTACTGAAACTAAATCTAAACAGTCTCTACCACCACTAACGGCCTGCCCCAACCAGCTGAGAAACCTCAAACCGCCGAAACGAGCTGAAACCAACGAACTAGCCACACAGAGCCTCAACCAGTCTCTATTACTACCAGTCTAAAATTGTAGTCTCTGCCAGTCGAAACAGTCGAAACCAAACAAATGAAACGAAGTCTGCAAAACCAGTAAAAAACCGGTCGAAACCCCAATGAAACCAATGAAATCCACATCTTCACTACCAGTTCTACTCGTCTCACCATTAGTCGCATTAGGGTCGAAACCAGTCGAAAATAGTAAAACCGTCAGTCGAAACTATCTAAACCAGTCACTGGCTGTCTCAACCATGCCCTACAAAGTCACTACCAGTCTAAACCAGTCTCTACCAGTCTCTACCAGTCGATCGAGTCAAAACCAGTAAAAACCGGTCGAAACCAGTCGAAATCAGTCTGAAACAGTCTCAACTACTTTCAACCACTCCCTACCAGTCTCTACCAGTCACAAGCAGTCTCTACCAGTCGAAACGAGTCGAAACCAGTAAAAAGCCAGTAAAAACCGGTCTAAACCCGTCGAAACCAGTCGAAACTAGTGTCAACCAGTCTCTAACAGTCTCTACAGTCTCTACCAGTCGAAACGAGCCGAAACCAGTAAAAAGCCAGTAAAAACCGGTCTAAACCCGTCGAAACCAGTCGAAACTAGTGTCAACCAGTCTCTAACAGTCTCTACCAATCTCTACCCGTCGGAACCAGTCTCTACCAGTCGAAACCAGTCGAAAACAGTAAAAACCGGTCGAAACAAGTCGAAACGAGCCGAAACCAGTCTAGACCAGTCGCTACCAGTCTCAACCAGTCTCAACGAGTCACTACCAGTCTAAACCAGTCTCTACCAGTCTCTACCAGTCTTTACCAGTCTCTACCAGTCTCTACCAGTCTCTACCATTTACTGGTTTCGACTCGTTTCGACTGGTAGAGACTGGTAGAGACTGGTAGAGACTGGTAAAGACTGGTAGAGACTGGTAGAGACTGGTTTAGACTGGTAGTGACTCGTTGAGACTGGTTGAGACTGGTAGCGACTGGTCTAGACTGGTTTCGGCTCGTTTCGACTTGTTTCGACCGGTTTTTACTGTTTTCGACTGGTTTCGACTGGTAGAGACTGGTTCCGACGGGTAGAGATTGGTAGAGACTGTTAGAGACTGGTTGACACTAGTTTCGACTGGTTTCGACGGGTTTAGACCGGTTTTTACTGGCTTTTTACTGGTTTCGGCTCGTTTCGACTGGTAGAGACTGCTTGTGACTGGTAGAGACTGGTAGAGACTGGTTGACACTAGTTTCGACTGGTTTAGACGAGTTTAGACCGGTTTTTACTGGCTTTTTACTGGTTTCGACTCGTTTCGACTGGTAGAGACTGCTTGTGACTGGTAGAGACTGGTAGGGAGTGGTTGAAAGTAGTTGAGACTGTTTCAGACTGATTTCGACTGGTTTCGACCGGTTTTTACTGGTTTTGACTCGATTCGACTGGTAGAGACTGGTAGAGACTGGTTTAGACTGGTAGTGACTCGTAGAGACTGGTTGAGACCGGTAGTGACTGGTTTAGACTGGTTTCGGCTTGTTTCGACTTGTTTCGACCGGTTTTTACTGTTTTCGACTGGTTTCGACTGGTAGAGACTGGTTGAGACGGGTAGAGACTGGTAGTGAGTGGTAGAGACTGGTTTAGACTAGTTTCGACTGGTTTCGACAGGTTTCGACCGGTTTTTACTGGTTTTTACTGGTTTAGACTCGTTTCGACTGGTTTTTACTGTTTTCGACTGGTTTCGACTGGTTTCGACTGGTAGAGACTGGTTTAGACTGGTAGTGACTCGTAGAGACTGGTTGAGACCGGTAGTGACTGGTTTAGACTGGTTTCGGCTCGTTTCGACTTGTTTCGACCGGTTTTTACTGTTTTCGACTGGTTTCGACTGGTAGAGACTGGTTGAGACGGGTAGAGACTGGTAGTGAGTGGTAGAGACTGGTTTAGACTAGTTTCGACTGGTTTAGACGGGTTTAGACCGGTTTTTACTGGCTTTTTACTGGTTTCGACTCGTTTCGACTGGTAGAGACTGCTTGTGACTGGTAGAGACTGGTAGGGACTGGTTGAAAGTAGTTGAGACTGTTTCAGACTGATTTCGACTGGTTTCGACCGGTTTTTACTGGTTTCGACTGGTTTCGACTGGTTTCGACTGGTAGAGATTGGTAGAGACTGGTAGAGACTGGTTTAGACTGGTAGAGACTCGTAGAGACTGACTGAGACTGGTAGTGACTGGTTTAGACTGGTTTCGGCTCGTTTCGACTTGTTTCGACCGGTTTTTACTGTTTTCAACTGGTTTCGACTGGTAGAGACTGGTTGAGACTGGTAGAGACTGGTAGAGACTGTTAGAGACTGGTTGACACTAGTTTCGACTGGTTTCGACGGGTTTAGACCGGTTTTTACTGGCTTTTTACTGATTTCGACTCGTTTCGACTGGTAGAGACTGCATGTGACTGGTAGAGACTGGTAGAGACTGGTTGAAAGTAGATGAGACTTTTTCAGACTGATTTCGACTGGTTTCGACCGGTTTTTACTGGTTTCGATTCGTTTCGACTGGTAGAGACTGGTTGAGACTGGTAGTGACTGGTTTAGACTGGTTTCGGCTCGTTTCGACTTGTTTCGACCGGTTTTTTTTACAGTTTTCGACTGGTTTCGACTGGTAGAGACTGGTTGAGACTGGTAGAGACTGGTAGAGACTGGTTGACACTAGTTTCGACTGGTTTAGACGGGTTTAGACGGGTTTAGACCGGTTTTTACTGGCTTTTTACTTGTTTCGACTCGTTTCGACTGGTAGTGACGGCTTGTGACTGGTAGAAACTGGTAGGGACTGGTAGTGATTGGTTTCCACTGTTTTCGGCTGGTTTCGACCGGTTTTTACTGGTTTCGACTCGTTTCGACTGGTATAGACTGGTAGAGACTGGTTTAGACTGGTAGAGACTGGTTGAGACTGGTAGTGACTGGTTTAGACTGGTTTCGGCTCGTTTCGACTTGTTTCGACCGGTTTTTACCGTTTTTGACTGGTTTCGACTGGTATTGACTGGTTGGGACTGGTAGAGACTGGAAGAGACTGTTAGAGACTGGTTGACACTAGTTTCGACTGGTTTAGACGGGTTTAGACGGGTTTAGACCGGTTTTTACTGGCTTTTTACTGGTTTCGACTCGTTTCGACTGGTAGAGACTGGTAGAGACTGGTTTAGACTGGTAGAGACTGGTAGAGACTGGTTGAGACTGGTAGTGACTGGTTTCGACTGGTTTCGGCTGGTTTCGACTGGTTTCAGCTGGTTTCGAGTGATTTCGACCGGTTTTTACTTGTTTTTACTTGTTTCGACTCGTTTCGACTGGTAGAGACTGGTCGAGACTGGTAGTTGGTGGTAGAGACTGGTTTCGGCTCGTTTCGACTTGTTTCGACCGGTTTTTTTACTGTTTTCGACTGGTTTCGACTGGTAGAGACTGGTTGAGACTGGTAGAGACTGGTAGGGACTGGTTGAAAGTAGTTGAGACTTTCAGACTGATTTCGACTGGTTTCGACCGGTTTTTACTGGTTTCGACTCGTTTCGACTGGTAGAGACTGGTAGAGACTGGTAGAGACTGGTAGAGACTGGTAGAGACTGGTAGAGACTGGTTTAGACTGGTAGTGACTCGATGAGACTGGTTGAGACTGGTAGCGACTGGTCTAGACTGGTTTCGGCTGGTTTCGACCGGTTTTTACTGGTTTCGACTTGTTTCGACTGGTAGAGACTGGAAGAGACTGGTAGTGAGTGGTAGAGACTGGTTTAGGCGTTTCGACTGGTTTCGACAGGTTTAGACCGGTTTTTACTGGTTTTTACTGGTTTCGTCTCGTTTCGACTGGTAGAGACTGGTAGAGACTGGTTTACACTGGTAGAGACTGGTAATGACTGGTTTAGACTTGTTTCGGCTCGTTTCGACTTGTTTCGACAGGTTTTTTACTGTTTTCGACTGGTTTCGACTGGTAGAGATTGGTTGAGACTGGTAGAGACTGGTAGAGACTGGTCGACACTAGTTTCGACTGGTTTAGACGAGTTTAGACCGGTTTTTACTGGCTTTTTACTGGTTTCGACTCGTTTCGACTGGTAGAGACTGCTTGTGACTGGTAGAGACTGATAGGGACTGGTTGAAAGTAGTTGAGACTGTTTCAGACTGATTTCGACTGGTTTCGACCGGTTTTTACTGGTTTCGACTGGTATCGACTGGTAGAGATTGGTAGAGACTGGTAGAGACTGGTTGACACTAGTTTCGACTGGTTTAGACGGGTTTAGACCGGTTTTTACTGGCTTTTTACTTGTTTCGACTCGTTTCGACTGGTAGAGACTGGTAGAGACTGGTTTAGACTGGTAGAGACTGGTAGAGACTGGTTGAGACTGGTAGTGACTGGTTTAGACTGGTTTCGGCTGGTTTTGACTGGTTTCAGCTGGTTTCGAGTGATTTCGACCGGTTTTTACTTGTTTTTACTTGTTTCGACTCGTTTCGACTGGTTGAGACTGGTCGAGACTGGTAGTTGGTGGTAGAGACTGGTTTCGGCTCGTTTCGACTTGTTTCGACCGGTTTTTTTACTGTTTTCGACTGGTTTCGACTGGTAGAGACTGGTTGAGACTGGTAGAGACTGGTAGGGACTGGTTGAAAGTAGTTGAGACTTTCAGACTGATTTCGACTGGTTTCGACCGGTTTTTACTGGTTTCGACTCGTTTCGACTGGTAGAGACTGGTAGAGACTGGTAGAGACTGGTAAAGACTGGTAGAGACTGGTAGAGACTGGTTTAGACTGGTAGTGACTCGTTGAGACTGGTTGAGACTGGTAGCGACTGGTCTAGACTGGTTTCGGCTCGTTTCGACTTGTTTCGACCGGTTTTTACTGTTTTCGACTGGTTTCGACTGGTAGAGACTGGTTCCGACGGGTAGAGATTGGTAGAGACTGTTAGAGACTGGTTGACACTAGTTTCGACTGGTTTCGACGGGTTTAGACCGGTTTTTACTGGCTTTTTACTGGTTTCGGCTCGTTTCGACTGGTAGAGACTGCTTGTGACTGGTAGAGACTGGTAGAGACTGGTTGACACTAGTTTCGACTGGTTTAGACGAGTTTAGACCGGTTTTTACTGGCTTTTTACTGGTTTCGACTCGTTTCGACTGGTAGAGACTGCTTGTGACTGGTAGAGACTGGTAGGGAGTGGTTGAAAGTAGTTGAGACTGTTTCAGACTGATTTCGACTGGTTTCGACCGGTTTTTACTGGTTTTGACTCGATTCGACTGGTAGAGACTGGTAGAGACTGGTTTAGACTGGTAGTGACTCGTAGAGACTGGTTGAGACCGGTAGTGACTGGTTTAGACTGGTTTCGGCTTGTTTCGACTTGTTTCGACCGGTTTTTACTGTTTTCGACTGGTTTCGACTGGTAGAGACTGGTTGAGACGGGTAGAGACTGGTAGTGAGTGGTAGAGACTGGTTTAGACTAGTTTCGACTGGTTTCGACAGGTTTCGACCGGTTTTTACTGGTTTTTACTGGTTTAGACTCGTTTCGACTGGTTTTTACTGTTTTCGACTGGTTTCGACTGGTTTCGACTGGTAGAGACTGGTTTAGACTGGTAGTGACTCGTAGAGACTGGTTGAGACCGGTAGTGACTGGTTTAGACTGGTTTCGGCTCGTTTCGACTTGTTTCGACCGGTTTTTACTGTTTTCGACTGGTTTCGACTGGTAGAGACTGGTTGAGACGGGTAGAGACTGGTAGTGAGTGGTAGAGACTGGTTTAGACTAGTTTCGACTGGTTTAGACGGGTTTAGACCGGTTTTTACTGGCTTTTTACTGGTTTCGACTCGTTTCGACTGGTAGAGACTGGTAGAGACTGGTTTAGACTGGTAGAGACTGGTAGAGACTGGTTGAGACTGTTTCAGACTGATTTCGACTGGTTTCGACCGGTTTTTACTGGTTTCGACTGGTTTCGACTGGTAGAGATTGGTAGAGACTGGTAGAGACTGGTTTAGACTGGTAGAGACTCGTAGAGACTGACTGAGACTGGTAGTGACTGGTTTAGACTGGTTTCGGCTCGTTTCGACTTGTTTCGACCGGTTTTTACTGTTTTCAACTGGTTTCGACTGGTAGAGACTGGTTGAGACTGGTAGAGACTGGTAGAGACTGTTAGAGACTGGTTGACACTAGTTTCGACTGGTTTCGACGGGTTTAGACCGGTTTTTACTGGCTTTTTACTGATTTCGACTCGTTTCGACTGGTAGAGACTGCATGTGACTGGTAGAGACTGGTAGAGACTGGTTGAAAGTAGATGAGACTTTTTCAGACTGATTTCGACTGGTTTCGACCGGTTTTTACTGGTTTCGATTCGTTTCGACTGGTAGAGACTGGTTGAGACTGGTAGTGACTGGTTTAGACTGGTTTCGGCTCGTTTCGACTTGTTTCGACCGGTTTTTTTTACAGTTTTCGACTGGTTTCGACTGGTAGAGACTGGTTGAGACTGGTAGAGACTGGTAGAGACTGGTTGACACTAGTTTCGACTGGTTTAGACGGGTTTAGACCGGTTTTTACTGGCTTTTTACTTGTTTCGACTCGTTTCGACTGGTAGTGACGGCTTGTGACTGGTAGAAACTGGTAGGGACTGGTAGTGATTGGTTTCCACTGTTTTCGGCTGGTTTCGACCGGTTTTTACTGGTTTCGACTCGTTTCGACTGGTATAGACTGGTAGAGACTGGTTTAGACTGGTAGAGACTGGTTGAGACTGGTAGTGACTGGTTTAGACTGGTTTCGGCTCGTTTCGACTTGTTTCGACCGGTTTTTACCGTTTTTGACTGGTTTCGACTGGTATTGACTGGTTGGGACTGGTAGAGACTGGAAGAGACTGTTAGAGACTGGTTGACACTAGTTTCGACTGGTTTAGACGGGTTTAGACGGGTTTAGACCGGTTTTTACTGGCTTTTTACTGGTTTCGACTCGTTTCGACTGGTAGAGACTGGTAGAGACTGGTTTAGACTGGTAGAGACTGGTAGAGACTGGTTGAGACTGGTAGTGACTGGTTTCGACTGGTTTCGGCTGGTTTCGACTGGTTTCAGCTGGTTTCGAGTGATTTCGACCGGTTTTTACTTGTTTTTACTTGTTTCGACTCGTTTCGACTGGTAGAGACTGGTCGAGACTGGTAGTTGGTGGTAGAGACTGGTTTCGGCTCGTTTCGACTTGTTTCGACCGGTTTTTTTACTGTTTTCGACTGGTTTCGACTGGTAGAGACTGGTTGAGACTGGTAGAGACTGGTAGGGACTGGTTGAAAGTAGTTGAGACTTTCAGACTGATTTCGACTGGTTTCGACCGGTTTTTACTGGTTTCGACTCGTTTCGACTGGTAGAGACTGGTAGAGACTGGTAGAGACTGGTAGAGACTGGTAGAGACTGGTAGAGACTGGTTTAGACTGGTAGTGACTCGATGAGACTGGTTGAACTGGGGCGACTGGTTAACGGTTTGGCGGTTTACCGGTTTTTACTGGTTTCGACTTGTTTCGACTGGTAGAGACTGGGAGACTGGTAGTGAGTGGTAGAGACTGGTTTAGGCGTTTCGACTGGTTTCGACAGGTTTGACCGGTTTTTACTGGTTTTTACTGGTTTGACTCGTTTCGACTGGTGAGACTGGTAGAGACTGGTTTACACTGGTAGAGACTGGTATGACTGGTTTAGACTTTTTTGGGTCGTTTCGACTTGTTTCGACGGTTTTTTACTGTTTTCGACTGGTTTTGACTGGTAGAGACTGGTTGAGACTGGGAGAGACTGGTGAGACTGGTGACACTAGTTTCGACTGGTTTAGACGAGTTTAGACCGGTTTTTACTGGCTTTTTCCGGGGCTCGTTTCGACTGGTAGAGACTGCTTGTGACTGGTAGAGACTGATAGGGACTGGTTGAAAGTATTGAGCGTTTTAACTGATTTCACTGGTTTTGACCCGGTTTTTTCTGGTTTCGACGGGATCGACTGGTAGAGATTGGTAGAGACTGGTAGAACTGGTTGACACTAGTTTCGACTGGTTTGACGGGTTTAGACCCGGGTTTTTACCTTTTTCTGGTTTCGACTCGTTTTGACTGGTAGAGACTGGTAAAATGGTTTAGCTGGTAAGACTGGTAGAGTGGTTTAACTTAGTACTGGTTTAGATGGTTTCGGTGGTTTTGCTGGTTTCAGCTGGTTTCGAGTGATTTCGACCGGTTTTTACTTGTTTTTACTTGTTTCGACTCGTTTCGACTGGTAGAGACTGGTCGAGACTGGTAGTTGGTGGTAGAGACTGGTTTCGGCTCGTTTCGACTTGTTTCGACCGGTTTTTTTACTGTTTTCGACTGGTTTCGACTGGTAGAGACTGGTTGAGACTGGTAGAGACTGGTAGGGACTGGTTGAAAGTAGTTGAGACTTTCAGACTGATTTCGACTGGTTTCGACCGGTTTTTACTGGTTTCGACTCGTTTCGACTGGTAGAGACTGGTGAGACTGGTAGAGACTGGTTAGACTGTTTCGACTGTTTCGACTGTTTAGACGGTTTTTTTTAGTTTTGACTGGTTTCGACTGGTAGAGACTGGTTGAGACTGGTAGAGACTGGTAGAGACTGGTTGACACTAGTTTCGACTGGTTTAGACGGGTTTAGACCGGTTTTTACTGGCTTTTTACTTGTTTCGACTCGTTTCGACTGGTAGTGACGGCTTGTGACTGGTAGAAACTGGTAGGGACTGGTATGATGGTTTCACGTTTAGCCGGTTTTTACTGGTTTTTACTGGTTTGACTCGTTTCGACTGGTAAGACTGGTAGAGACTGGTTTAAAACTGGTTGAGACTGGTAGTGACTGGTTTAGACTTGGGTTTTGGCTCGTTTCGACTTGTTTCGACCGGTTTTTTACCGTTTTTGACTGGTTTCGACTGGTAGAGACTGGTTGAGACTGGAAAAGACTGTTTGAGACTGGTCGACACTAGTTTCGACTGGTTTAGACGGGGGTTTAGACCGGTTTTTACTGGCTTTTTACTGGTTTCGACTCGTTTCGACTGGTAGAGACTTGCTTTTGACTGGTAGAGACTGGTAGGGACTGGTTGAAAGTAGGGTTTGGGCTGGGTTTTAGCTGGTTTCGACTGGTTTCGACCGGTTTTTACTGGTTTCGACTGGTTCGACTGGTAGAGATTTGGGGAGACTGGTAGGTGGTTGACACTAGTTTCGCTGTTTGACGGGGTTTTGACCGGTTTTTTTTTACTGGTTTTTGACTGGGTTTTGACTGGTAGAGACTGGTTGAGACTGGTTTAGACTGGTAGAGACTGGTTGAATGGTTGAGACTTTAGGACTGGTTTGACTGGTTTCGGCCGGTTTTTACTGGTTTCACTGGGTTTTGAGGGGGATTTGGGCCGGTAAATGTACTTGTAAATGTGGGCTGGGTTTGACTGGTAGGACTGTCGAGACTGTAGTTGGTGGTAGAGACTGGTTCGGCTCGTTTCGACTTGGGTTTCGACCGGTTTTTTTTCTGGTTTTCGACTTGTTTCGACTGGTAGAGACTGGGAGACTGGTAGAGATGGTAGGGACTGGTTTAGGAGACTTTCAGACTGGTTTCGACGGTTTCGACCGGTTTTTACCTGGTTTCGTTCGTTTCGGGGCTGGTAGAGACTGGTTGAGACTGGTAATGACTGGTTTAGACTTGGGTTTTGGCTCGTTTCGACTTGTTTCGACCGGTTTTTTTTTCGTTTTCGACTGGTTTCGACTGGTAGAGATTTGGGTTTAGACTGGTAGAGACTGGTAGAGACTGGTTGACACTAGTTTCGACTGGTTTAGACGGGTTTAGACCGGTTTTTACTGGCTTTTTACTTGTTTCGACTCGTTTCGACTGGTAGTGACGGCTTGTGACTGGTAGAAACTGGTAGGGACTGGTAGTGATTGGTTTCCACTGTTTTCGGCTGGTTTCGACCGGTTTTTACTGGTTTCGACTCGTTTCGACTGGTATAGACTGGTAGAGACTGGTTTAGACTGGTAGAG
>JAODUO010009091.1:0-10440 GCA_025642075.2 Ridgeia piscesae
AAATTTGATCTCGTTGACAAATTTGTCCCCTTGAAAAAACAGGGAAAGGTCAAAGAAAAACACTTATCAAAGGGAAGCCATTAGAAAAATCAAGTACAAGCAAATGATGTGGAAGACATATAGACATACCGGAAGTGAAGAAGACTATAGCATTTATAAAGAAGCACTTAATCAAGCTACAGCTGAAATTAGAAATTCAAAGAGAAGCTACGAAAAAAATAGCTTTTAATATAAACATGACAGCAAGAGTTTTTATGCGTATGTTCGAAGTAAACAGAAAGTTCAGGATAAGGTCGGTCCTCTAGAAGGTAGTGATGGAAACATAATAACAGAGGGATTCTTAATGGCAGAAAACCTAAATGAGTACTTTAGTTCGGTGTTTACCAGGGAAGATATTAGTATATTACCAGTACTTGAGACTAAGTTCGAAGGGAGAGAGTTTGACTATTTAGGACAATTAATTGTAACCCCAACAATGGTAGCTAGGAAAATAAGAGATATGAAGGATAATAAATCACCTGGAGTGGATGGGATTCCTCCCAAATTACTATTGGAAATTGTAGAACAAATCAGCATACCGCTTGCAACAGTGTTCAATTTGTCATTAGAGGAGGAATAGTTCCGTTAGAATGGAAAGAAGCAAACATTATACCATTATTTAAAAAAGGTTCGAGAAACAAGTCAGAGAACTATAGACCAGTGAGTTTAACATCGGTGATTTGCAAACTATTAGAAAGACTAATTAAAGATCACCTGGTTGATTTTCTTGTTAAAATAAATTGATAAACCCATCTCAACATGGGTTTTTAAAAGCGAGGTCATGCTTAACAAATATGTTATGTTTTTTGGAAGATGTCACAAAGTGGCTAGATGACGGATCACCAGTAGATATAATCTACTTAGATTTAAAAAAGCCTTTGACAAAGTGCCACACCAAAGACTACTACTTAAACAAAAGGCCCATGGCATAGGAAATGGAATGATCAACTGGATAGAAAAATGGCTTATTGATAGAAGACAAAGAGTAGTAGTTGATGGGGAGGTTTCAAACTGGAAAGCGGTTTTGAGTGGAGTACCGCAGGGATCAGTACTGGGACCTATTTTATTCTTAATATATATCAATGATTTGGATGATGACATAACAAGCAAGGTGTTGAAGTTTGCGGACGACACAAAAGTGTTTAGGAAAATTAAAAGTGATGCAGATAGACAGCATTTACAAGATGATCTTAATAAGTTGATAGAATGGTCTGAGAAGTGGCAAATGCTGTTTAATTTTGGAAAGTGTAAGTGCCTTCACACAGGACATGGGAATGAAGATGCACAATATACAATGGGTGATACTGTACTAAATACTACCTTAAAGGAAAAGGACTTAGGGTTAACTATTAGTGCTGACATGAAGGTATCAGAGCAGTGTGGAATTGCAGCAGCGAAGGGAAACCAAATTCTTGGATTAATTAGGCGAAATATAGTGTACAAAGAAAAAGAACTAATAATACCGCTGTATAAAACAATAGTTAGGCCTCACTTAGAATATTGTATACAAGCATGGAGGCCATATCGCAAGAAGGACACATTGATATGCTAGAAAGAGTACAAAGGAGTAGCAACCAAAATGATAACAAAACTTAGGAATATTAGTTATGAAATGCGTCTAAAAGAATGTGTTTTAACAACACTGGAAACCAGAAGATTGAGAGGAGATCAGATTGGAGGTGTTTAAAATATTGAATGGATATGAAAATACACAGAAATATTTTTCACAGTCAAATGAAGAGAGAAGGACTAGAGGACATGGAGTTACATTGGCAAAGAAGAAGCAGTGTAGAATAGATATTAGAAAATTTTCATTTTCACAAAGAACAGTAAACGAATGGGAACAGATTATCAGCTGATTGTGTAGGTGCTAGTAGTGTTAATATATTTAAAAATAAAATCGACATATACCTAAGACGGGCGGGGTATACTTAGATAGATAGGTTGGACTCCCGATAAGCCAAATGGCTTCCTAGTCCACCTGCCATCTAGAGGGGATTATGGCCGGAGGGGATTATGTCCAACCACAGTCAATTATAGCAGATGCAGAATATTAGATAACCACAGTGTCATTTTCGCCTCTGTGAACTGCAAACCCGGTGTCTGGTCGAAACAGCTCCATGATTTTCACGGATTGGGTCAGGGTTCCCTTGAAACTAAACTTTTCTTGCATCTTGTCACAGACGGAAGACGGAATTGACCCTGGAGGACATGAGACATGCCACTGAGACTGGACAAGTCAGCAGAATGGTTGTGAGGTAGGGCCTCTTGCCTTGTAAACTGCCAGTATCAGAATGTTTTGACCTTTCAGGAAGTTAGCCAAAATGGTAGGACAAATGGCACATGAACATTTAATTGAGTTTTGTCTATAAGTATATGCATATTTTCAATAAAATGTCATTATTCCTGTATGATTAACAACTGCAGTTGCTGTAGACCTATATTTTTATAACAACTCTGGGATATTTAATTGAAATCGGGTAATAATTAATGGTGGTAACCAAAGACATTAAACATGGATTTCCCACATTTGCATTGTCGTTATCAAATACATTAAAATTACCATAACTGTAGAAATAATTATCACAATGAAATACCTGTTGCACCATAATCCTCTTTCTTAACATTTTTGCTTTGTGGCATATGTGACTGGTTTTGTGCAAATGAGTCACAGCAGTTTTAATGGTTTCATGAGTCACCCAGAACTAATTAGTGACACTCCCACAGAACAACTGTCATGCTTCTGTGGCAGTGTCAAGTGGCTGTATCTGATCATCCCTGACAGAACAAGACCAAATCTTTTATACACGGCTACTTGTCAACTGGTACAGATTTTCCAACAAGTCACAGGATGTCAGTGTGTTGACGGGTTATATGAACTTAGCATTGCTGCTAGACTTAATAATTCCTACAAAGACGACTGCAAAAGTGAACATAAACACCACAAGATAATCTTCTTCTTCCAATCAGCCAACCAACTTGAATATTTTGAAGATCATTGTTGGGGGATCCGCATTGGAATGAGTACTCGTATGTATGTATGTATGTATGTATGTATGTATGTATGTATGTATGTATGTATGTATGTATGTATGTATGTATGTATGTATGTATGTATGTATGTATGTATGTATGTAGGCAGGCAGGCAGGCAGGCAGGCAGGCAGGCAGGCAGGCAGGCAGGCAGGCAGGCAGGCAGGCAGGCAGGCAGGCAGGCAGGCAGGCAGGCAGGCAGGCAGGCAGGCAGGCAGGCAGGCAGGCAGGCAGGCAGGCAGGCAGGCAGGCAGGCAGGCAGGCAGGCAGGCAGGCAGGCAGGCAGGCACGCAGGCAGGCAGGCACGCACGCACGCACGCACGCACGCACGCACGCACGCACGCTTGCATGCATGTATATGAAGATAGGTTGCAGTAAATAACTGATTTGGAAAGGATGACAAAGTACTGAAGAAAGGAATAATAAAGTATGGATGGGGAGGGGAGAGGTGATGGTTTTGTTTTCTGGGAACTGAAGTGGTCAGCAACTTAACCTTGAAGCAGCCAGGGCACCACTGGCATTGGAAGTCCATTCCAGTCTGGGATGGTCCATGGGCAAAGAACAACAATATCTTGTAGTCTGTTCTTGAAGATAGTATGGTGCTGGAGGTGAAATTCTAGACCGGCATAATCATTGGGGTAATTTCACCCCTTCCAGACTCCTAAGCTAATTTACCCTCTAGTTTTAAAAACAGACACCAACTTTAATAATCCCTGTATATTTATTCCAGCCCCGGATGGCCAAGCCAGGGTCTGCGGAAAAAGATATCCCGAAGTTATCCTGTCGAAAGTAGACAATCCATACTTCTGAAGTGGTGATTATTGCATCCAGATGTCCAAGGCTCAGCCCTGGTATGCATTTGTCATTTATTTACGACCTATACTTTGTATAAAAAGGCCTAGGGGTGGATTTAATCCAAATGACTGCTGTTCCCTTATATTGTTTTGTGTACTATTAGCCATTAACATTCAAACAGTTCGCTCTAGCTGCAAGTCACTTACACAAGTGAGATAATCAACATTCAATACAAGTTTGATCTATCAGAGCAGATATCGTCCAAGAAATTTGTCTTTCATTGTTCTGTAGACAAAAACGCTCAGAATGTGACGGTGCCAATTCTTATGTGTTTGAGTTACAAAATGCAAGATAGGATTTGTGCAATATAATAAGTTTATGATCAAAAGGGATCAGTTACAAACAAATCATATCGAATTATCAATAGAATTTATCCCAAAATATATACCTGTATTTCGTAAATTTAGTTTGTAGCGCTTTGTTATGCACATAACAAATTCTGCTACTCTGCTATGCTGTTTACCCTCACTGTATGGTCATTCGGTTTCCTGTTTATGAGAAAGCCTACTCCTGCTTGGCTGTTGTTTGCCTTAAAATTGCATAATAGGTGGCCGCTTTGTAATGTAATAAAACATCCTCTCGTCTTCTCACTTCTCCTATCCTAATTACATCCGATACCAATCTGATTTTCCTAAGTTCTTCTTCAACTTCTTGTATGTGATCATCTCTTAGTATAGCACTGACATTGTACGTTACTATCTTTAGTCTATTTACCCTCTTTCGGTGCCTCTGTTTGAACCAGAAATTCTTAGCACCCCCTGCACGTAGTCCTAGTTGACCAGAGCCGCCACGTTTTCGGTGCTGCTGGAGTCTGGGGGCAATGGCTTTGTAGTGCTTTGCATGCGGGTTTTGGTGGGCAAGTTTCGATACGGTGGCAGTATCAGTACTGAACTAGACTATACTGACTATATTATAATATATAACTGACTATAAAAGTATACAATAATTGTGTTCTCTTTGGCCAGATATGGACCACGGGAAGTGACAAGACGTGAGGACTTCTGCGTGATGTGTGAATGGAAGTTTCCTATCACAAAAGATGAGCCAGAAAAATGTGGCAGTGAATCCTCACTACTTCAGAATGTCCTTGAGCCTGCCATTTTGTTGGTAAGAACTGGACGTTATCCTTTTGGTAAGACAGTGACCAGTGTAGGATAGTGGTTCTATATTGAAGAAAGTTTCTTCTGGAAAATCGATTCCTAGGTATCGGGAGATCAGTATTTTATTTCACTGCATGGTTTTGTTTTCTTTGACTCGCATGTTTGATTGTACAAATCATTTGAAAAACTAAGAATAGTCAAATGCTTATGAAAAACACTACATAATGTCATACCAGTTTTTCAATTTGTTTAACTAAAAATGCTCAACAGTGACTTTCTGTAGATATTATGCACTTTGTTGTTAGTAGAAATGTTGGAGACTGACTTTCTGAAGATATTTCACAGAAGATGTAACTATTAGAACTTAAGGGTGAAGTTCATTGATCACAAATGTTAAGGGTCAAGGTAGCTATATAAAGGTGGTGTTTAGCAGTAGTAGAGTTATGGCAAGACTCCGTGATTAATAAGTGATACTGAATTTGTACATTTGAACAGGACAAGTTCCTGAAGGCACGGATGGATGTCTATGTAATTGTACTGCAGGACGATGAAAGGAATGGTAAGGTAAGTTCTACAATAACACAGTAGTCCTCAGGATTGTTCATAGTGCTTTACACTTTATTCCCTGGCAGACCTTCTTAATCGAACACCATCTCGGCTTCTCTGGGAAGCATTCAACTATGATGCAGTTAATGTACATATATTATTCATACACAAATATCCACCAATGTCTACTCATTCATACAGCGAAGTAAGCTGGAGCAATGTTCAGCACAAGATTCAAACCAAAAAGTACAAAGCTCCTGCTACACCTACTGGCATGTGGTAATGTTCGGAAATATAATATTAACTGTTTTAATAATACAGCAACATTTGAAAACAGTTCAGTGATATGAATTAATTTAAACCTTGATTTTTAAAGTCGTCAAATTGCAACTTCTATAGAAAGTCCTGTGGCAGCGTATTACTCTACAATATCATCTGCAAGCATATCGATCACCAAGTGACTCCTAGAGATAGTTCCAGTGAAACTTCAGATATGTTGTGTTGTATTTGCCTTAAAAAGATCTTGCACAAAACAATTTGGAACATGGTTTTGAAAAAGGCATGTTTTGTCATAGTTTGCATAAAGTTTGTTTTCGCCAGATCTTACTTTAAAATGTTTTCTTCCATTAACAAAGTATTTCTAAATATATCTGACACTGATATTTGTCATAGAGTTGTTATGCACGAAATACTGTGCCTTAGACTCCTTCACAACACCGGTCATGTTGACATCACCATAGACGAATACTACCAACAGAGTGAACCCAGAACTCGGGCCGCCCAACGTTTCGTCGTGTGAGGGCAGATCACCCAGACCTTCACCACTCCTTTTTTTCCTGCAACACTTAGAGGTGCCTCAACTTCTGCCATAAGATAACTTAATTATGAGACCACTGTGTACACTTATACATCATACAGGGCCTACACATCGTTTTAAAACTTACTAGTGGTCTATACAATATCTTATTAATGTCTTAAAAAATATTTTAACACATTAACTCGTTTTCAAGAGCGCATACACTGCCCCCAAGCGCATTGTATAAGCTTCATTGGAATTGTAACACCCTGCAAGGGCCCAGTCCAGTATCTGGAAGAAGACAACACTGTGTATAGTTTCTGTTCAATGCTCCTTTTCGCCTGCCATCTTATACAATATACTATGATTATTCTGCGTAGCTGTTTGATTGATCATAGTTTACAATATACGTATAGAAGTGTACGTTTTACAGTTAGCTGATTACGTCTAATATTTGTTTATTTACATATTTCTTATATACTTCAGTCATCACAAATGATTGTATTGCAAAAATGCACATGCTAGCCTAATTTATTGATGTTTTCATTAATCTTAATTTATTAAAATAATAATAGGGTGATATTATTTTTTATTAGATAATTGTTAGCTATGATATTATATGAATCATTGTTTTTTCTGATGCATTATTTTTAATATACGTTTGTGTATATTTATAACTGGACATGGTGCTTAACATAATATATTACTATTTATGGTAAATACTGATACTGTGTCTTTTTAATACATATCACGACATCCGATATGTGCATAATTTTGGTATAGAAATGTTATTTGTGTTGCACTTTTTGTTCAGAAACACAAGGATGAGTCAGACACAAGTGACGGAGCAATCACCGTGGGACTGAAGCTGTCGCTAAGACAGAAATCAGCGTCATGTGAGGAAAGGGAAGATGACACTGGACAGCCAACCAGGTAACACAGCCTTCAGAAACTTCATGTGTTGTGGTCTGACTTATGGGCAATTGTCATTTCTTAGTCAGTGGAATGTCATTTAATTGAACCAGGGAGAATGCAGAATTGCCTTGGTTATGATCTTTTTTATAAAGCAGCATTAAAGGTGACATGAAGAAAAAATTATATTTAAAACAAGTAAATGACATACTAATATATTGCTATGTAAATAGGCAGATGTAGTCCCTGACAAGTTCTGTAGTTGATCAATAGCATTAACTTCGAAGAATATTGTTCAAATCCTTGTTTCAGACTGTTGTTAATGGTAAGAGTAATACTATATTCTTTATTCCCAAACGCCATACAACCTACAAATACGTTGTCACGGTTGTATAGTTCTGTTTGAAACAATATTTTCATATAACACAAGGAAGTATCAACAGTCAACGAAATTGTAATATAGCACAGGAAATTTAACTGGTAGATATATAACAAGATTTAACAAGATTGCCACCTAGAGATTCAACTCTAGATGGCAGGTGGACTAGGAAGCCATTTGGCTTATCGAGCGTCCAACCTATCTATCTAAGTATACCCCACCCGTCTTAGGTATATATGTCGATTTATTTTTAAATATATTAACACTACTAGCACCTACACAATCAGCTGATAATCTGTTCCATTCGTTTACTGTTCTTTGTGAAAATGAAAATTTTCTAATATCCAGTCTACACTGCTTTTTGGCTAATGTAACTCCATGTCTTCTATCTAGTCCTTCTCTTCCTTGACTGTGAAACAAATATTTCTGTCAATATTTTCATATCCATTCAATATTTTAAACACCTCAATCTGCTCTCAATCTTTTGGTTTCTAGTGTTGTTAAACCACATTCTTTTAGACGCATTTCATAACTAATATTCCTGAGTTTTGGTATCATTTTGGTTGCTCTCCTTTGTACTCTTTCTAGCATATCAATATCCTCCTTGCGATATGGGCTCCATGCTTGTATACAATATTCTAAGTGAGGCCTAACTATTGTTTTATACAGCGGTATTATTAGTTCTTTTTCTTTGTACACTATATTTAGCCTAATTAATCCAAGAATTTGGTTTCCCTTCGCTGCTGCAATTCCACACTGCTCTGATACCTTCATGTCAGCACTAATAGTTAACCCTAAGTCCTTTTCCTTTAAGGTAGTATTTAGTACAGTATCACCCATTGTATATTGTGCATCTTCATTCCCATGTCCTGTGTGAAGGCACTTACACTTTCCAAAATTAAACAGCATTTGCCACTTCTCAGACCATTCTATCAACTTATTAAGATCATCTTGTAAATGCTGTCTATCTGCATCACTTTTAATTTTCCTAAACACTTTTGTGTCGTCCGCAAACTTTAACACCTTGCTTGTTATGTCATCATCCAAATCATTGATATATATTAAGAATAAAATAGGTCCCAGTACTGATCCCTGCGGTACTCCACTCAAAACCGCTTTCCAGTTTGAAACCTCCCCATCAACTACTACTCTTTGTCTTCTATCAATAAGCCATTGTTCTATCCAGTTGATCATTCCATTTCCTATGCCATGGGCCTTTAGTTTAAGTAGTAGTCTTTGGTGTGGCACTTTGTCAAAGGCTTTTTAAAATCTAAGTAGATTATATCTACTGGTGATCCCTCATCTAGCCACTTTGTGACATCTTCCAAAAAACATAACATATTTGTTAAGCATGACCTCGCTTTTAAAAACCCATGTTGAGAAGGGTTTATCAATTTATTTTTAACAAGAAAATCAACCAGGTGATCTTTAATTAGTCTTTCTAATAGTTTGCAAATCATCGATGTTAAACTCACTGGTCTATAGTTCTCTGACTTGTTTCTCGAACCTTTTTTAAATAATGGTATAATGTTTGCTTCTTTCCATTCTAACGGAACTATTCCCTCCTCTAATGACAAATTGAACACTGTTGCAAGCGGTATGCTGATTTGTTCTACAATTTCCAATAGTAATTTGGGAGGAATCCCATCCACTCCAGGTGATTTATTATCCTTTATATCTCTTATTTTCATAGCTACCATTGTGGGAGTTACAATTAGTTGTCCTAAATAGCCAAACTCTCTCCCTTCGAACTTAGTCTCAAGTACTGGTAATATACTAATATCTTCCCTGGTAAACATCGAACTAAAGTAGTCATTTAGGTATTCTGCCATTAAGAATCCCTCTGTTATTATGTTTCCACCACTACCTTCTAGAGGACCGACCTTATCCTGAACTTTCTGTTTACTTCGAACATACGCATAAAAACTCTTGCTGTCATGTTTTATATTAAAAGCAATTTTTTGTTCGTAGCTTCTCTTTGAATTTCTAATTTCAGCTGTAGCTTGATTAAGTGCTTCTTTATAAATGCTATAGTCTTCTTCACTTCCGGTATGTCTATATGTCTTCCACATCATTTGCTTGTACTTGATTTTTCGAATGGCTTCCTTCGATAAGTGTTTCTTCTTTGACCGTTTCCCCTGTTTTTTCAAGGGGACAAATTTGTCAACGACGCAGTCAATTTCACTCTTTAAAATATTCCAGCATTCTGTTGCTGTCTTATTCTTCAGTGTGTTATTCCAGTCTATCTTTGCTAAATATTCCCTCATGTCCTTATATCTTCCTTTGTGAAAATTATTCCTGTACCTTATTTTTCTATTCCGTTCTCCCTTTACTTTGATGATAAAAAGTATCTGGTTGTGATCACTACACCCCAGTGGCTCACATATCTTGACATTATCAACAATGATGGTAAGGGTAATACTATATTCTTTATTCCCAAACGCCATACAACCTACAAATACGTTGTCACGGTTGTATAGTTCTGTTTGAAACAATATTTTCATATAACACAAGGAAGTATCAACAGTCAACGAAATTGTAATATAGCACAGGAAATTTAACTGGTAGATATATAGTCTGTATTTCATGTATATGTTAATGTTAGATTTATCTGCCGAATACAATTACCAATATATCAGTATTATATTGGGGACTGCGATTGGCATATGCACTTAAATTTCAAATAACAGCACCATAATTAGCTTTTTGGTAAACAAACATTTCAATAGTGTAGTAAACTAGTAACAAACATTTCACTAGTGTAGCACTGTCTGTCGTAAC
>JAODUO010009092.1:0-10846 GCA_025642075.2 Ridgeia piscesae
AGACGGCGGCTAGACGGGAGAAGGCGACCAGAGGGGAGAAGACGGCTAGATTTGGAGAAAGGACTAGACGACAGAGGGCGACTAGACGGGAGAGGGATATTAGAAGGGATAGGCGGCTAGAGAAGGCGGCTTGACGGGAGACGGCGAAGGAGGTTAGTGAGGCGACGACGACTAAACGGTATGGGGCTGTTAGACGGGAGAGTGTAGCTAGAGAGGGCGGCTAGACGGGAGAGGGCGACTTGACGGTGGAGTGCGACTAGACTGGAGAGGGCGACTAGACGGAAGAGGGCGGGTACCCGGAAAAGGGCGGCTTGACGGGTGAGAGCGACTTGGCGGGAGAGGACGACTTGACGGCAGAGGACGACTAGACGGGTTGGGGCGGCTGAAAAGGAGAGGGCGACTAGAGGGGAGAGGGCGGAAAGACGGGAGAGGGTGGCAATGCGGTAATGGGCGGCAAGAGAGTGTCACTGGACGGGAGAATGCGACAATAATGGAGAGGGCGACTGGAGAGTGCGACTAGACCGGAAAGAGCAACAAGACGGGAGAAGGCGGCTAGACAGGAGAGGGCGGCTAGACGGGAGAAGGCGGCTAGTCGGTAGAGTACGGCCAGAGAGGGCGACTAGAAGGGAGAGGGCGAAAAGACTGGAGAGAGCGACTAGACGGAAGAGGTCGGCTAGATGGTAGAGGGCGGATGGAGGTGAGAGTGCGACTATACGGGAAAGGGCGACCAGAAGGGAGAGGGCGACTATGTACGAGAGGAGGGTTGCTAGAGTGGGCGACTAGAAAGGATAGAGCGACTAGATGGGACAGGGCGACTAGACGGGAGAGGTCGACTAGACGGGAGAGGGCGACTAGACGGGACAGGTCGACTAGACGGGAGAGAGTGGCTACAGTGGAGAAGGCGGGTAGATGTGAGAGAGGGTAGAGGGCGACTAGATGGGTGAGAACGGCTATACGAGAGAGGGCTACTAGTCGGGAGGGGGCGAGTATATGGGAGAGACTGGCTAGACGGTAGATGGCGGCCAGAAGGTCCGACTAGACGGTGTAGGGCGACTAGTCGGCAAAGGGAGACCAGACGGGAAATGGGGCTAGAGTGGAGAGGACGACTAGAAGGGAGAGGGCGACTTTTCGTGAGAGTGCGACTATGCCGAAGAGGGCTGATGTATGGGACAGCGCGGCTAGACGGGAATGGGCGACCAAACGGGAGAGCGCGGTTAGAGGAAGAGGGCGACTAGCCGTGAGAGGGCGGAAAGACGAGAGAGGGTGGGTAGAAGGTAATAGGCGGCAGGAGATGGTTACTGCACGGGAGAATGCGATAATAAGGGAGAGGGCGACTGGACGGGAGATGACGACTATACGGGAGAGGGCTGCAAGACGGGAGAGGGCGACTAGACAGGAGAGAGAGCAACTAGACGGGAGAAGGCGGCTAGACAGGACAGGGCGGCTAGACGGGAGAAGGCGGCTAGACCGTAGAGGGCGGCCACAGAGGGCGACTAGAAGGGAGAGTGCGAAAATATGGGAGAGAGCGACTAGACGGAAGAGGTCGGATAGATGGTAGAGGGCGGCTGGAGGTGAGAGTGCGACTATACGGGAAAGGGCGATCAGACGGGAGAGGGCGACTATATACGAGAATAGGGCTGCTTGAGTGGGCGACTAAAAAGGAGAGACCGACTAGATGGGACAAGGCGACTAGACGGGAGAGGGCGACTAGACGGGTCAGGTCGACTAGACGGGAGATGACGGCTATACGTGAGAGGATGGTTAGAGGGGAGAAGGCGGCTAGAGAGGACGGCGACTCAGACGGAGAAGGCGGCCAGAGGGGATAAGTCAGCCAGTGTGGAGAGTGTGGCTGGAAAGGAGTCGACTGGCCGGGACAAGGTGGCTAGAAGGGAGACGGCGGCCAGACGGGACAGTGAACATAGACGGCAGAAAGCGAGTAGACGGGAGAGTGTGGCTAGAGGGGAGAGGGTGGCTAGACGGGAGAGGACGTCTATACGGGAGTAGACAGGAGAGGGCCACTAGACGTGAGAGGGCGGCTAGAGGGGGAAATGCGGCTAGAGAGGAGACGGCGAGCGGGACGGGAGAAGGCGGCTAGAGGGGAGAAGGCGACTAGACGGGCGGAGTAGACGGGAGAAGGTGGCTGGAGGAGAGCGCGGTTAGAGGGAGAGGGCGACCAGACTGAGAGGGCGGAAAGACGAGAGGGGGTGGATAGACGGTAATAGAGGTTACTGATGAGCATGTGATAATAAGGAGAGGGCGACTGGACGTGTGAGGGCGAGAGGGCGACTAGACGCAAGAGGGCGACTAGAGAGAGCGAGAGGCTGTTCAGACGGGAGAAGAAGTGGCTAGGGCGAGAGGGTGCCAGACGGAGAGGGCGGCTAGGATGGCAGGGCGGCCAGAGGCGACAGATGAGAGTGCAGGTCATGGAGAGAGCGGACCAGAACGGAAGAAAATGGGATGGGAGCAGAGGAGGCCGGAGGCGGGAGAGTGCAGGGGAAAGCGGGCGAACAGATGGGGAGAGGGATGACTATACATATAAAAAAATAAAAGGGCGGGGCTTTTTGACCACCAGACGGGGATCAGCAGCGACTCAGACGCAGAGGGCGACAGAGGGGGGAAGAGCGGCGACCAGACGGACTCCGTCGACCGATCGAGAGGACGATTGATACGCGGAGAGGATTTGCTAAGAGGGAAGGCACTGAGAGAGAGCCGCGACCAGACGGGAGAAGGCGGCCAGACAGGAGTGTGGAGAGTGTGGTTAGAAAGGAGTCGACTGGACGGGAGACGGCGGCCAGAAGGGAGACGGCGGCCAGACGGGACGACAGAAAGCGAGTAGACGGGAGAGTGTGGTTAGACGGGAGAGGACGTCTCTTCGTCCTCTCCCTTATGGTCGCCTTCTACTGTCCGGTCACCCTCTCTGGCCGCCCACTATTGTCTAGCCGCCCTCTCCCGTATAGACGTCCTCTCCTGCCCAACCACACTCTCCCCGTCTACTCTCGCCTGCTTTCACGTCTATAATGTCCGCCTGGCTGCCGCCCTTCTTAGCCGCCTGTCCCGTCCAGTCGACTCCTTTCAGCCACACTCTCCACACTGGCTGCCTTATCCCCTCTGGCCGCCTTCTCCCGTCTAGTCGCCGTCTCCTCTCTAGCCGCCTTCTCCCCTCTAACCATCCTCTCACGTATAGCCGTCCTCTCCCGTCTAGTCGACAAGTCCCGTCTAGTCGCCCTCTCCCGTCTAGTCGCCCTCTCCCGTCTAGTCGCCTTGTCCCATCTAGTCGGTCTCTCCTTTTTAGTCGCCCACTCAAGCAGCCCTATTCTCGTATATAGTCGCCCTCTCCCGTCTGATCGCCCTTTCCCGTATAGTCGCACTCTCACCTCCAGCCGCCCTCTACCATCTATCCGACCTCTTCCGTCTAGTCGCTCTCTCCCATATTTTCGCACTCTCCCTTCTAGTCGCCCTCTGTGGCCGCCCTCTACCGTCTAGCCGCCTTCTCCCGTCTAGCCGCCCTCTCCTGTCTAGCCGCCTTCTCCCGTCTAGTTGCTCTCTCCTGTCTAGTCGCTCTCTAGTCACCCTCTCCCGTCTTGTCTTCCAGTCGTCCTCTTTTCGGCTCCAGTCGCCCTCTCCCTTATTATCGCATTCTCCCGTCCAGTAACCCTCTCCTGCCGCCTATTACCGTCTACCCACCCTCTGTCGTCTTTCCGCCCTCTCACGTCTAGTCGCCCTCTCCCTCTAACCGCGCTCTCCCGTTTAGCCACCCTCTCCTTTGCCCATCGCTTTCTCTTTCGTCTCTGAAGCCGCTTTCTCTAGCCGCCTTCTCCCGTCTAGCCGCCGTCTCCTCTCTAGCCGCATTTCCCCCTCTAGCCGCCCTCTCACGTCTAGTGGCCCTCTCCTGTCTACTCCCGTATAGACGTCCTCTCCCGTCTAGCCACCCTCTCCCCTCTAGCCACACTCTCCGTCTACTCGCTTCTGCCGGCCACCGCACTGCGCAGACAATGCTGTAGTCTCCTTCTGTTACCTTGTCCCGGCCAGTCGACTCATTTCTAGCCACACTCTCCACATTACTAGCCCTTTTGGCCGCCTTCTCCTGTCTAGTCGCCGTCTCCTCTCTAGCCGCCTTCCCTCTAACCATCCTCCTTCTCACGTATAGCGTCATCTCCAACTAGTCGACCTGACCCGTTCAGTCGCCTCTCTCCCGTCTAGTCGCCTTGTCCCATCTAGTCGGTCTCTCCTGTGCCCAAGCAGCCCTATTCTCGTATATAGTCGCCCTCTCCTGTCTGATCGCCCTTTTCCCGTGTCGCACTCTCACCTCAGCCGCCCTCTACCATTCATCCGACCTCTTCCGTTCAGGTCGCCTTCCCATATTTTCGCACTTCCGCCTTTCGGTAGAGTCACCTTGAATGCCCTCTACGGTCTAGCCGCCTTCTCCCGTCTAGCCGCTCTGTCCTTCTCATCGCCTTCTCCCGTCTAGCTGCTCTCTCCTGTCTAGTCGCTCTCTCTAGTCACCCTCTCCCCGTCTTGCAGCCCTCTCCGTATAGTCGTCATCTCCCGTCCAGTCGCCCTTCCTTATTATCGCATTCTCCCGTGCAGTAACCATCTCCTGCCGCCTATTACCGTCTACCCACCCTCTCTCGTCTTTCCGCCCTCTCACGTCTAGTCGCCCTCTTCCTCTAACCGCGCTCTCCCGTTTGGTCGCCCATTCCCGTCTAGCCGCGCTGTCCCATACATCAGCCCTCTTCGGCATAGTCGCACTCTCACGAAAAGTCGCCCTCTCCCTTCTAGTCGTCCTCTCCACTCTAGCCCCATTTCCCGTCTGGTCTCCCTTTGCCAACTGGTCGCCCTACACCGTCTAGTCGGACCTTCTGGCCGCCATCTACCGTCTAGCCAGTCTCTCCCATATACTCGCCCCCTCCCGACTAGTAGCCCTCTCTCGTATAGCCGTTCTCACCCATCTAGTCGCCCTCTACCCTCTCTCACATCTACCCGCCTTCTCCACTGTAGCCACTCTCTCCCGTCTAGTCGACCTGTCCCGTCTAGTCGCCCTCTCCCGTCTAGTCGACCTCTCCCGTCTAGTCGCCCTGTCCCATCTAGTCGCTCTATCCTTTCTAGTCGCCCACTCTAGCAACCCTCCTCTCGTACATAGTCGCCCTCTCCCTTCTGGTCGCCCTTTCCCGTATAGTCGCACTCTCACCTCCATCCGCCCTCTACCATCTAGCCGACCTCTTCCGTCTAGTCGCTCTCTCCAGTCTTTTCGCCCTCTCCCTTCTAGTCGCCCTCTCTGGCCGTACTCTACCGACTAGCCGCCCTCTCCCGTCTAGCCGCCCTCTCCTGTCTAGCCGCCTTCTCCCGTCTTGTTGCTCTTTCCGGTCTAGTCGCACTCTCCAGTCGCCCTCTCCATTATTGTCGCATTCTCCCGTCCAGTGACACTCTCTTGCCGCCCATTACCGCATTGCCACCCTCTCCCGTCTTTCCGCCCTCTCCCCTCTAGTCGCCCTCTCCTTTTCAGCCGCCCCCACCCGTCTAGTCGTCCTCTGCCGTCAAGTCGTCCTCTCCCGCCAAGTCGCCCTCACCCGTCTAGCCGCCCTTTTCCGGGTACCCGCCCTCTTCCGTCTAGTCGCCCTCTCCAGTCTAGTCGCACTCCACCGTCAAGTCGCCCTCTCCCGTCTAGCCGCCCTCTCTAGCGCAACACTCTCCCGTCTAACAGCCCCATACCGTTTAGTCGTGCTCTCCCGTCTAGTCGCCTCACTAGCCTCCTTCACCCGTCTGGTCGCCGTCTCCCGTCAAGCCGCCTTCTCTAGCCGCCCTATCCCTTCTAGTATCCCTCTCCCGTCTAGTCGCCCTCTGTCGTCTAGTCGCCTTCTCCCGTCTAGCCGCCTTCTCCCCTCTAGTCGCCTTCTCCCGTCTAGCCGCCGTCTCCTCTCTAGCCGCATTTCCCCCTCTAGCCGCCCTCTCACGTCTAGTGGCCCTCTCCTGTCTAGTCGCCCTCTCCCGTCTTCTCGACCTCCCCGTCTAGTCGTCCTCTCACGTCTAGTCGCCGTATCACCTCTAGCCGCTCTTTCCGATCTAGTCGCCCTCTCCCGTCTTGTCGCCCTCTCCCTTCTTGTCACCCTCTCCTGTCCAGTCGCTCTCTCCCCTCTAGCCGCCGTCTCCCATCCAATCGCCGTTTCCCGTCTCTTCGTCCTCTCCGTTATGGTCGCCTTCTACTGTCCGGTCACCCTCTCTGGCCGCCCACTATTGTCTAGCCGCCCTCTCCCGTATAGACGTCCTCTCCCGTCTAGCCACCCTCTCCCCTCTAGCCACACTCTCCAGTCTACTCGCTTTCTGCCGTCTATGTGCACTGTCCCGTCTGGCCGCCGTCTCCCTTCTAGCCGCCTTGTCCCGTCCAGTCGACTCCTTTCTAGCCACACTCTCCACACTGGCTGCCTTATCCCCTCTGGCCGCCTTCTCCCGTCTAGTCGCCGTCTCCTCTCTAGCCGCCTTCTCCCCTCTAACCATCCTCTCACGTATAGCCGTCCTCTCCCGTCTAGTCGACAAGTCCCGTCTAGTCGCCCTCTCCCGTCTAGTCGCCCTCTCACGTCTAGTCGCCTGGTCCCATCTAGTCGGTCTCTCCTTTTTAGTCGCCCACTCAAGCAGCCCTATTCTCGTATATAGTCGCCCTCTCCCGTCTGATCGCCCTTTCCCGTATAGTCGCACTCTCACCTCCAGCCGCCCTCTACCATCTATCCGACCTCTTCCGTCTAGTCGCTCTCTCCCATATTTTCGCACTCTCCCTTCTAGTCGCCCTCTCTGGCCGCCCTCTACCGTCTAGCCGCCCTCTCCCGTCTAGCCGCCCTCTCCTGTCTAGCCGCCTTCTCCCGTCTAGTTGCTCTTCTTCCGTCTAGCTGCTCTTCAGTCACCTTCCTCGTCTTCTGTGCCCTCTCCCGTATAGTCGTCCTCTCTCCCGTCCAGTCGCCTCTTCCTGATATCGGCTGCCCCCGTCCAGTAACTTTCCCGCCGCCTATTACCGTCTACCCACCCTCTCTCGTCTTTCCCGCCCTCACGTCTAGTCGCCCTCTACCTCTAACCGCGCTCTCCCGTCTAGTCGCCCATTCCCGTCTAGCCGCGCTGTCCCATACATCAGCCCTCTTCGGCATAGTCGCCCTCTCACGAATAGTCGCCCTCTCCCTTCTAGTCGTCCTCTCCACCAGCCCTCTTCCCGTCTGGTCTCCCTCTTTGCCGACTAGTCGCCCACCACCGGAGCGACCTTCGGCTGCCATCTACCGTCTAGCCAGTCTCTCACATATCCCCCTCCCGACTAGTAGCCCTCTCGCGTATAGCCGTTCTCCATCTGTCGCCCTCTACCCTCTCTCACATCTACCCGCCTTCTCCACTCTAGCCACACTCTCCCGTCTAGTCGACCTGTCCCGTCTAGTCGCCCTCTCCCGTCTAGTCGCCCTCTCCCGTCTAGTCGCCCTGTCCCATCTTTTCGCTCGATCCTTTCTAGACGCCCACTCTAGCAACCCTCCTCTCGTATATAGTCGCCCTCTCCCTTCTGGTCGCCCTTTCCCGTATAGTCGCACTCTCACCTCCAGCCGCCCTCTACCATCTAGCCGACCTCTTCCGTCTAGTCGCTCTCTCCAGTCTTTTCGCCCTCTCCCTTCTAGTCGCCCTCTCTGGCCGTACTCTCCCGTCTAGCCACCCTCTCCCCTCTAGCCACACTCTCCCGTCTACTCGCTTTCTGCCGTCTATGTGCACTGTCCCGTCTGGCCGCCGTCTCCCTTCTAGCCGCCTTGTCCCGTCCAGTCGACTCCTTTCTAGCCACACTCTCCACACTGGCTGCCTTATCCCCTCTGGCCGCCTTCTCCCGTCTAGTCGCCGTCTCCTCTCTAGCCGCCTTCTCCCCTCTAACCATCCTCTCACGTATAGCCGTCCTCTCCCGTCTAGTCGACAAGTCCCGTCTAGTCGCCCTCTCCCGTCTAGTCGCCCTCTCACGTCTAGTCGCCTTGTCCCATCTAGTCGGTCTCTCCTTTTAGTCGCCCATCAAGCAGCTCCGTATTCTGTATATAGCCGTCTTCTCCGTTCTTCCGATCGTTTCTTCAGAGATAGGTTTACCTCACTTCAGTTCCCTTCTACCATCTATCCGACTCCTTCCGTCTAGTCGCTCTCTCTCCCATTTCCCACTTCCTTCTAGTCGCCCTCTCTGGCCTCTCTCTACCGTCTAGCCGCCCTCTCCCGTCTAGCCGCCCTCTCCTGTCTAGCCGCCTTCTCCCGTCTAGTTGCTCTCTCCTGTCTAGTCGCTCTCTCTAGTCACCCTCTCCCGTCTTGCAGCCCTCTCCCGTATAGTCGTCCTCTCCCGTCCAGTCGCCCTCGTTAAGACATGTCTGTCCAGTAACCCTCTCCTGCCGCCTATTACCGTCTACCCACCCTCTCTCGTCTTTCCGCCCTCTCACGTCTAGTCGCCCTCTACCTCTAACCGCGCTCTCCGTCACGCCATTCTCCCGTCTAGCAGCGCTGTCCCATACATCAGCCCTTTCGGGGAAGGTCGCCCTCTCAATGAATAGCGTCGCCCTCTCCTCTTCAGTCGTCCTTCACCAGCCCCCTTCCCGTCTGGTCTCCTTTGCCGACTAGTCGCCCTACACCACCTAGTCGGACCTTCTGGCTGCCATCTACCGTCTAGCCAGTCTCTTCCATATACTCGCCCCCTCCCGACTAGTAGCCCTCTCTCGTATAGCCGTTCTCACCCATCTAGTCGCCCTCTACCCTCTCTCACATCTACCCGCCTTCTCCAGTCTAGTCGCCCTCTCCCGTCTAGTCGCCCTCTCCCCTCTAGTCGCCCTCTCCCGTCTAGTCGCCCTCTCCCGTCTAGTCGCCCTGTCCCATCTTTTCGCTCTATCCTTTCTAGACGCCCACTCTAGCAACCCTCCTCTCGTATATAGTCGCCCTCTCCCTTCTGGTCGCCCTTTCCCGTATAGTCGCACTCTCACCTCCAGCCGCCCTCTACCATCTAGCCGACCTCTTCCGTCTAGTCGCTCTCTCCAGTCTTTTCGCCCTCTCCCTTCTAGTCGCCCTCTCTCTGGCCGTACTCTACCGTTCAGCCGCCCTCCCACCGATAGTTGTTCTTCCGGTCTAGTCTCCCGCCTAGTCTCCTTCTGCCACCTAGGCGCACTCTCCGTTTAGTCGCACTCTCCAGTCGCCCTCTCCATTGATGCATACTTCCCGTCCAGGGACACTCTCTTGCCGCCCATTACCACTCACCCTCTCCCGTCTTTCCGCACTCTCCCCAGGTCGCCCTCCCTTCTAGCTGCCCTCACCCGTCTAGTCGTCCTCTGCCGTCAAGTCGTCCTCTCCGCCAAGTTTCGGCTCTCGCCACTCTTTGCCTCCAGATGCGTCTTTTCGTACCGCCTTCCGTCTAGTCGCCCCTGTCCAGTCTAGTCGCACTCCACCGTCAAGTCGCCCTCTCCCGTCTAGCCGCCCTCTCTAGCTACACTCTCCCGTCTAACAGCCCCATACCGTTTAGTCGTGCTCTCCCGTCTAGTCGCCTCACTAGTCTCACCCGTCTGGTCGCCGAGGGCCCTTTTCCCCCCCTTTTCGCCCTTCCCCCCAAGCGTTTCCCCCCCCAGCGCCCCCCTTTTTGAAACCGTAGAACCCCCTTGGCCAAGTTCCCCCCCCCCTTGTTTTCCCCCCCGTTAGGCCCCCCCCCCAAGGCCCCCCCAACCCCCCCCTAGCGGGTTTAAACGCCCTTTGGGGGGAAGGGGTTAAAAAATTCCCCCCCTTTACGCCCCACCGCCCCTTCCCCTTTGGCTTTGCCGACAGGCCCACAACAGTGGACCCTTTGGTGACACGCAGGGCCCCAAATGCCCCCCCCCCCGGCCCCCTTTTCGATAGGACCCCTTAGTGTTACCCCCCTTAATTTCCCCCCCCACTAGGGTTTTAGCGCCCTTTCCCCCCATGCCCCCTTAGGCCCCTGAGCGCCCCGCCCCCGGGGCCACCCAGCGCCCCCCCAGAACCCCCCCCCGAAAAGGCCCCTTTCCCCCGGGGCCCCCCGAAGGCACTTAAAAGGCCCCTAATTAGGCCCTTCCCCAGGTCCCCAGTTTTTGCCCTTTTTTCCCCCCCTTTTGGGCCAGAGCCCCCTTTCCCCCAAAGGTTCTTTCCCCAGGGTTTCCCCCTAGTTTTCCCCCCCACCAGGCGACTTTCCCCAGCCCCCCCAAAATCGCCCCCCCATGAATGAAACCCCCCCCAGGGAATTTTTTGGCCCCCAATTACCCTTCCCCCCCGGGCCCCTTTGGGGGGGGTTTTAAACTCCCCCACCCTTTCGGCGTCCCTCGCCCCCAAATGCCCCCGGGAAACGGGGCTTGGGCCCCCCCCCCAAACGCTTTTTTAGGGGCCCCGGGGTTTGGGGGCCCCTTCCCCCCAGGGCGCCCTTTGGGAAAGGGGCCCCCCGTAGCGCCCCTTCAAACCAATTTCCCCCCAAAGCCCCTTTGAAGTCGTGTTCCCCAGGCCCCAAGCCCAGTCTGGGCCCCTCCCCCCAAGGCCCCCTTTTTCGACCCCTAGACCCCCCGCTAGCGGCGCTAGGCCCCTTTGGCCCCCCCCTTAGGTTCCCCTTTTGGCCCCTTTTAGCCCCATTTTTAGGCCCCTGTTAGGGCCCCCCTTCCGAGGCCCTCCCCCCCGACCTCCCCCTTTGCCCCTACGCTAAAGGGACCCCCTAGGCCCCGACTAGCGCCCCCCCCTTGCGCCCCCCCCGTCATCCCTTAGTCGCCCCTTCCCCCCCCGGGGGAAAGCCGTTTGCCCGCCCCCCAGGCGCCCAGTGTCACCCTTGGGCCCCCCAAAAAACCCCTTCCGGGGGGAAAAGGCCCCCCCCGGGGGGACCCCC
>JAODUO010009096.1:0-11068 GCA_025642075.2 Ridgeia piscesae
GAGCAGTTCTGAGGACTGGATACTGCGCTATATAAGAACTTCCCTTTTTTTACAATAAAGTGACTGGTGTATGCCTATTGGGTAATGCAAGAGGTTAAAAATATATATTTTATTCATTTTAACTAGGAATGTGTATTTTATGTATAATTTACGAGTTATTTGCATCACAATTGGCACCTATACACACAATCTGATTTACAAAGTTGTAAAATGAGGTTTGTGAACATACATATTCAAAATAAATAACTTATATTACACGCAATACTCATTTTTGTGTGGATATAACCGAGGGGACAATGCAAGTAGCATGTTTGTTAATAATGCAAATAATACATTTGACGTCCTATTGCGTAAGAATATTAATGGTTTAAAAAAATGCATTTTTAACATAAATAACGACTTAATAAGGGTTATGACCAACTACATTGATATAGTAAAATTTATGGTCCAATGTGGGACAGCTGGGCCAAATCATTGTACACTGTTAACCAGTAGGATTGATATCATGTCTTGCATATATATGTTTAATATTATTTTTTAAGTTATTAATTTGTTTATATAACTTAACAATTTATTAATTTGACCCATTACAGTTTTAACTTTTTTATTTTCAAATGGTGTTTATCTACAGGTAGAAATCATATATTCATTATACAATCATATCTAATATAGATCATTATTTTTTAAGTTTTACTGGAGTTTTACACTTATCTAACTTGTAATGTTATTTATTTTTTATCTACTCATTGTTTAACATATTTACCTTTTATAGGGTTTTTATATGTATGTATCAACTGTATATGGGTTTTACCTGAAATAAATATATTAGTATTTGTATTGACATCCGTTGCTTAACATGAGGTAAAAAAACAATGAAAAAGGTGGAATATACATAGATAATATGGATTGGATTCTCAATATGCCGAAGGCGAAGGCTTCCTAGTTCACTTTCCATCTGGAGTTCACTCTCAGGTGGCGGTCTTGTTAAATTTGGTTAAATCTTGTAATTATTACCACCACCGCGTTACCATTTCGACACGGCACGGACATTTCTTTGTGCGACATATTCTCAAATATGGGTATATTTTGTATTTAGCCAAAATATACCTTTTTAACAATTCATTTGCACATGTGGTCGTGGAATAAATTAAGTGTTACACTTACATACACTGTATTTTGAATATTGGTACACTTTGCAAATGTTTCTTCATATTTTGAAAAATCGGCATGTTTTTTATTCATGTGTTCGACTCACGGGCTGGCCAGTAAAAGGCAGTATCATATTTTAGACCTGGCTTATAGTAGCAGGATTTCTTTCATTTCCATTTGTCCTGGGCCAGGCACTGACTGCTTCTGCTATTACTTTTACAGCCATTTGTTTATTGCCCTTGTGATAGCAGGCTGACATCAAATGAGTGTTGCATCTGGTCTAGACTAAGATTGCGTTTAATCAGGACATCTTAATGCTGACAGTGGCCATGTGATAATTAGCCTAACATCTTCGGCTGTAAATTGATTACAGCACTCCTGTCTGGCATCAGGCAGACACTGACTGTAAGTGTAAACAAACCTATCACGTGATAGTGCCAATGAAGTAAATGACAAATTCATAGCATACATTTCCATAAAAAATGAGTTTTAACAAAACTTAAAAAGGTAATGTGTTAAGCAATTTTGATTAAAAATGTATATGTAATAAACATTGTAAATGAGAATGATACGTTCACAGATAGTATTTTCAAAGCAAGCACAGTCATTTGGTGCAGGACAGCTTCTGGCTTTGGCGCCCGGGAATTAACGGACGCTAATGGATTAGAGCATTAGTGGCCTGCTGCTTCTACAGAGTGCACAGTTTTACAGTTGATTGCGATTTGTCCGTTGGCATCTTTATTATTAAGACTGTGCAAGGATTGAGGTTTGTGTAACAAATATTTTGCTTTTTATTTTTAATGTCTGGTTGTCAAACTGCATGGTTGTTGTATGTAAACATTGCAATACTTCATAGACAGTTCATGGAATTATGCCTTCAGTCTTCATGGTGTTCTGTACCTCAGAGAGTTTGCCAGAAAGCCAAGAGCTCTTTCTGAGATGGACAGATGGAAAGCTACTGAATTTCGCCAATTTCTCCTGTATACCGGACCTGTAGTTTTGTTAAATAAGGTTTCTGATGTAGTATACAAGAACTTTCTTCTTTTATTTGTGTCTATCCACATACTTGTGAATCGACAGCTCTGCTCTCTCTATTGTGATTATGCACATAAGTTGCTGGTCTTGTTTGTCCAACATTTTGAAACAATCTATGGGCGAAACATGTTGGTGTACAATGTTCATGGTTTGGTCCACTTGGCAGAGGATGCAAGAAGATTTGGCTGTCTTGACAATATATCAGCATTTCCCTTTGAGAATTTCCTAGGTAAACTAAAAAGAATGGTACGTAAACCATCATTTCCACTGCAGCAGATAATTCGTAGGCTTCATGAAAAATCAGAACACCACAGGGGAGACAAAGATTCTCATAAGTTTCCACCATATCTGAAGAAAAAACACAATATGGGTCCTGTTCCACAGGGATATCCTTTATGTGAACAGTACAGTCAAGTGCACATTGAGAATTGTTGTCTTACTACCATGCAAGGTGACAACTGTGTGAAAGTTTCCCAAAACATAGGTCTTGTTAGAAATGTATTATTATGCAAAGGTGACATTCACCTAGTTCTGGAATACTTTCAGACAGTTGCCAATTTTTTTGATTATCCTTTACAATCTGAAACACTTGGAATACATAAAGTGTCAGATCTTAATGGTCACCTACATGCAGTACCGTTATCTGAAATTCAATGTAAATGTGTTCTGCTGCCATTCAGGGATGCCTATGTTGTGACACCTGTCACAACCACATCAGTGTGGTAATTATCACATACCAGTCCACTCTTCCAGTACCAACGTTCAGAGTTTGTATGGTTGTCTCCAGATCATTATATTTTTGTTAGGTTGTAGTATCATACATGATACCTATCATCCATGAGTAGGACATGTTTTTACTGCCAATGAGCAATATGTGTATCCTGTCTTTTTGATATTATTTTTACCTCATGCTTAACATAACCTGATGACGTGCCGAGATATTATAAAAGGGATTATAATTTTCATTATACATAGAAAAACAATTTTTTTTAATATAACTATTCACAAATATGCATTTTGAATGGAAACTATTCAAGCAATCAACTGGATAATTGTTTTCTGTAGAATGTATGTGATAGTGGAGTTTGCGCTGGACGGAAGCATTGCTTTAATCCATGAAAAATGGATGACAACTGAGAAATCATGTATGTGGCCTGGTTCTAAGTCGGCAATGAAAATTGACAAGGCAGTGCGGTCGGGCATGGAGCCCGACTCTTCTTTCCAGGCACACGAATGTCGTGTGCTGTATACATCAAGTAAGTATAAGTATTGATTAGTATTAACATTAACTGTGACTAGTAAAATAATAAATGTGTGTGAAATTTCTTACCAGTATAGGTGTTTTATTTTTAATGTTTCCTTAATTCAGATAAACATTTAGCTATTTGTTTGTAAAAAGTATAATATGAGAAAAACCAAAGTGGTGAATGGTTGGGAAAGCTGATATTCCCAGAGATTAGAGTTAGGTAGATTTGCTGCAGACAGAAACAGGACCTCTACTAATTGATTCCATCATTGACTTGTTTAATGTTTTTAAGTTGACCAGTTTAATGTTTTAAGTTTTAAACCTCTACAATTACTGAGGTCACATTTGGCGCATTCCATGTCGAATCAATAAAAAACAGTGTGAAATTTACATGGCCACCTTTGATTATGATAAAATCAACTGCATTGAACTGGAAATTTTCACTATTTATTATTGACAGGTTTCTACGACAAAGCTCGAAAAAAGTTACAGCAGGCAGAGATGACCTCAGATCTGGCAACAGAGGCAGAAGAAGAAACACACAAAAAAAGACAAAAAAGGTTAGTTAGTAACTTAGTATAGACTCATCTCAGTTCCTGAAGCTGTAATTTTGGAGTAATACAGAGCAATAGTTGGTTAAATTGTATTATGCGAATAGGAGATGCGGATGCCTAGAGGATTCCTGATTTGTATTGTTTCTATAAGTAGTAAACCCATTGAACCAGATCCATCGAGAAAGTTTGGTTGACTGTGCACATGTTTTCTCTTTGTCAGCTTCCAGGTATCTCCACCCATGGCCTGTCATGCTTGGTGGGTATCTGGGTAAGTAATACAAAGTGGTGCATTCTCCGCCCAAACAGTTCATGCTGTATACTTCAAGCTGTACAGTTGACTTGAAAGGACTTTTTATTATTGCAGGCCTACATCTCGCTACTTATTGTCGGACTCGGATTCTGATTCTGGATCAGCATATGTGAGACAGCCACAGCCCACCCAGATGGCATCACCTCCACCACATCAGAATTCATTGCTTTCACCTCCACCACGTCGGAATTCATTGCCATCACCTCCATCATGCCGGAATTTGTTGCCTTCACCACCCCCAGTTCCATGTGGTCTGACCAGCCCTCACACACCAACTTCAGTATCAGGTACATCATTTTTAATTAGGTGTATTATTTGTCATGTTATTACCAGTTTAATGCACATTTCGCTGAAAAAATTGAAGCTTGATGTTACGCCGCTGCGTAACATCTAGCTTCAATTTTTCAAAAAAATGTTATTCATACGGAATCATAAAAATGTCCGTTCCCTATGATGACCAGTGTTTGTAATATGTCAGAATATCACACAAGATTCATTCTGATGCTTGTTTCGACCCAAAAGCTATCCTTGTAAACATGCTCTGAATGTAAGGAAAGGCCTGATGCCAGTGTGTGCCATCTCTGATGTCATAATTGAGCATCCAGAAAACCCGGCAAAAATCTGCACATGTCAGATTTGTTGTGATGAGCTAAAACATATGAGTTGTGTTAAATATTTACACCTTGATCAGATCATAAAGGTGTGAATATTTAACACAGAGCTTTGAAAGCCATTTCTAAGACGGTATGGTGGAAAGTTGCCAGAAAATCTATTCCTCTGACGTAGAATGACCTATTATGTCTTATGCTTGATCAGCCGCAAGGTTAATGTCAGTGGTACTCTCGGTCAAGTGATTTCATGAAAACGAATGCTTGCACAAGTGCAAGATTTTGTGTCTATCAAAATAAGAAGGCGATTGCTCCTAACACTATGACCTATGACCACTTTGCAAACATATTCAGTGTAGTACTCAAGTTTTGGTTTCATTATTCATACTAATGTGCTATTCTTTGTTGACAGCCATTGATAGGAAAATGCTGACCCTGCTCGAAGAGCTAAAACAGCAGGGAAGGCAAACTCAAGCTTTGCTGAGACAAATCTTGAACAGTCAAGGTGCTGCCAGCAAAGATACTGTCCAAGCAGAACTGCCAGATGACGTGGTGTTCCCTCTAGGAAGTGTTGATGCTATGAGGGAAATGGAAGCACTCCTGTGCAGACAGGAAATCTACAGACGTGTGGTATGTAGATTTCCTGTCTGCACAGGAGTGCTTCCATTTCCCTCATAGCATCAACACTTCCTAGAGGGAACACCACGTCATCTGGCAGTCCCTGCTGTTTTAGCTCTTCGAGCAGGGTCAGCATTTTCCTATCAATGGCTGTCAACAAAGAATAGCACATTAGTATGAATAATGAAACCAAAACTTGAGTACTACACTGAATATGTTTGCAAAGTGGTCATAGGTCATAGTGTTAGGAGCAATCGCCTTCTTATTTTGATAGACACAAAATCTTGCACACATAATAGGTCATTCTACGTCAGAGGAATAGATTTTCTGGCAACTTTCCACCATACCATCTTAGAAATGGCTTTCAAAGCTCTGTGTTAAATATTCACACCTTTATGATCTGATCAAGGTGTAAATATTTAACACAACTCATATGTTTTAGCTCATCACAACAAATCTGACATGTGCAGATTTTTGCCGGGTTTTCTGGATGCTCAATTATGACATCAGAGATGGCACACACTGGCATCAGGCCTTTCCTTACATTCAGAGCATGTTTACAAGGATAGCTTTTGGGTCGAAACAAGCATCAGAATGAATCTTGTGTGATATTCTGACATATTACAAACACTGGTCATCATAGGGAACGGACATTTTTATGATTCCGTATGAATAACATTTTTTTGAAAAATTGAAGCTAGATGTTACGCAGCGGCGTAACATCAAGCTTCAATTTTTTCAGCGAAATGTGCATTAAACTGGTAATAACATGACAAATAATACACCTAATTAAAAATGATGTACCTGATACTGAAGTTGGTGTGTGAGGGCTGGTCAGACCACATGGAACTGGGGGTGGTGAAGGCAACAAATTCCGGCATGATGGAGGTGATGGCAATGAATTCCGACGTGGTGGAGGTGAAAGCAATGAATTCTGATGTGGTGGAGGTGATGCCATCTGGGTGGGCTGTGGCTGTCTCACATATGCTGATCCAGAATCAGAATCCGAGTCCGACAATAAGTAGCGAGATGTAGGCCTGCAATAATAAAAAGTCCTTTCAAGTCAACTGTACAGCTTGAAGTATACAGCATGAACTGTTTGGGCGGAGAATGCACCACTTTGTATTACTTACCCAGATACCCACCAAGCATGACAGGCCATGGGTGGAGATACCTGGAAGCTGACAAAGAGAAAACATGTGCACAGTCAACCAAACTTTCTCGATGGATCTGGTTCAATGGGTTTACTACTTATAGAAACAATACAAATCAGGAATCCTCTAGGCATCCGCATCTCCTATTCGCATAATACAATTTAACCAACTATTGCTCTGTATTACTCCAAAATTACAGCTTCAGGAACTGAGATGAGTCTATACTAAGTTACTAACTAACCTTTTTTGTCTTTTTTTTGGTGTTTCTTCTTGTCAATAATAAATAGTGAAAATTTCCAGTTCAATGCAGTTGATTTTATCATAATTAAAGGTGGCCATGTAAATTTCACACTGTTTTTTATTGATTCGACATGGAATGCGCCAAATGTGACCTCAGTAATTGTAGAGGTTTAAAACTTAAAACATTAAACTGGTCAACTTAAAAACATTAAACAAGTCAATGATGGAATCAATTAGTAGAGGTCCTGTTTCTGTCCGCAGCAAATCTACCTAACATAACGTTTTTCTCATATTATACTTTTTACAAACAAATAGCTAAATGTTTATCTGAATTAAGGAAACATTAAAAATAAAACACCTATACTGGTAAGAAATTTCACACACATTTATTATTTTACTAGTCACAGTTAATGTTAATACTAATCAATACTTATACTTACTTGATGTATACAGCACACGACATTCGTGTGCCTGGAAAGAAGAGTCGGGCTCCATGCCCGACCGCACTGCCTTGTCAATTTTCATTGCCGACTTAGAACCAGGCCACATACATGATTTCTCAGTTGTCATCCATTTTTCATGGATTAAAGCAATGCTTCCGTCCAGCGCAAACTCCACTATCACATACATTCTACAGAAAACAATTATCCAGTTGATTGCTTGAAAAGTTTCCATTCCAACCTAACAAAAATATAATGATCTGGAGACAACCATACAAACTCTGAACGTTGGTACTGGAAGAGTGGACTGGTATGTGATAATTACCACACTGATGTGGTTGTGACAGGTGTCACAACATAGGCATCCCTGAATGGCAGCAGAACACATTTACATTGAATTTCAGATAACGGTACTGCATGTAGGTGACCATTAAGATCTGACACTTTATGTATTCCAAGTGTTTCAGATTGTAAAGGATAATCAAAAAAATTGGCAACTGTCTGAAAGTATTCCAGAACTAGGTGAATGTCACCTTTGCATAATAATACATTTCTAACAAGACCTATGTTTTGGGAAACTTTCACACAGTTGTCACCTTGCATGGTAGTAAGACAACAATTCTCAATGTGCACTTGACTGTACTGTTCACATAAAGGATATCCCTGTGGAACAGGACCCATATTGTGTTTTTTCTTCAGATATGGTGGAAACTTATGAGAATCTTTGTCTCCCCTGTGGTGTTCTGATTTTTCATGAAACCTACGAATTATCTGCTGCAGTGGAAATGATGGTTTACGTACCATTCTTTTTAGTTTACCTAGGAAATTCTCAAAGGGAAATGCTGATATATTGTCAAGACAGCCAAATCTTCTTGCATCCTCTGCCAAGTGGACCAAACCATGAACATTGTACACCAACATGTTTCGCCCATAGATTGTTTCAAAATGTTGGACAAACAAGACCAGCAACTTATGTGCATAATCACAATAGAGAGAGCAGAGCTGTGGATTCACAAGTATGTGGATAGACACAAATAAAAGAAGAAAGTTCTTGTATACTACATCAGAAACCTTATTTAACAAAACTACAGGTCCGGTATACAGGAGAAATTGGCGAAATTCAGTAGCTTTCCATCTGTCCATCTCAGAAAGAGCTCTTGGCTTTCTGGCAAACTCTCTGGGCATGAAACTTTTCATTGCTACCAAGGAATCAGATATGTGTGTAACAACACGTGGCCCTAACCTGCACAGCAGTGGCCCTTTAATTAGAAGCATCAGCAAGCGTCTCATAACACCCAGACACACAAGGTGCATATAGTCTAGTGGGAACTGAGACACCATGCCAATGCCACAACCTACTAGAGGAGAAGGTCCTAGATGATGGTGTTCATCTTCCATCTCATCAAATGCTACATCCGTTCTTGGTGTCGCATTTGTCTCTGGGAATATCAGCTTTCCCAACCATTCACCACTTTGGTTACACTTGTCACAACCATAGTAACCAGTGTGAGATTTAACTTTCTTCACAAAAGCTCGGGCAGGTGTGTCACATATGACAGAGGATACCTTCACTGTATACCGCATGCCCTTGTGTTCAAATCCGTCAGTGGTGAGATGGTTAACTTCATTTTTGAATGCACGCAGGTACTCTTCAACATCTGAAGGTTTGCTTTTCCCAGAGTACAACCCAACTACGAAAGGCTCTGTGTCTGTTCAATGCGACACAGTATAGGCCAGAATTGATGATTTGAACTTTTGAAAAGCGGCAGTCCATCAATGTTCACTAGAACAAAAACACACATATCATCCAGGACAAATTCAGGGTGTTCTACAAACCTGGATAGAATACCTGATTCGATCCCAAAGTGGTAATATAAACCTCCACCTAGCTCTACAATATCGTACTTTGTTTTTGTACGCAACAAAGTCCTAGGGTCTTTTGGAAGTGTAGGAAAATATGGCCGCAGGATTTGTAACAAAGATGACAGTGAAGACATTGGTATCTGACACTCCACTGCCCACTCTTTGATGCAAGTCAATACATCACTAATATCATCATTACTTTCAGTATCACTGTCACTCTCACAGGAGAGATTTAATGGTTCGATACCCTCAATATCATCAAACTGATTGATATCTACATTGTCATCAAACTCACAAGCAACTGGCTCAGGTACAGTCTGAACAGTTTCATCTGTATTGCCATTAGATCCATTACAGACATCCATGCTCGTGACATGATGCTGTTCAAAGGTTTCACTAGTCACGGTGGACTCGGTCTCAGAATCCTGTCCTTCTGAACAAACATATTCACCTATGATGCTATTGATATGTTGGGCTACATTCTCCCTGATTATTCGCCGTTGTGTCCAGTACGATGATGCCTTATTATGGTTCATGATAGATTCATAGAATATAGACAAAATAATTCAAAAACTGTTTTGAGCCTGACCGATTAATAACGCAACTGATCCCACAAAATAAATAAATGGCTATACTATATATACATCAATCAGCATATATATATATATATATATATATATATATATATATATATATATATATATATAGCCAGCTCAATTGATATAATTATATTTATGAATATAAAACTGTCATGTAGTCTCAAGTCATGTAATGAATGATATGATGCTTTCACCTTTAAACAATGTCAGTGAGTGGTGCCGAGATATTATTTGAACAGAAGAAATTTGAGCATAAGTTTTATGGATTTTTAATCGTCTGGTCAGTCAACTTCAATTACATGTTCATGCCTTCGCCTTCATTGATCAACTTCAAATACAGCCTATACAGTACAGTCTACACAGTAACATGAACAGCAAAGCCTGAGGTACAGAACACCATGAAGACTGAAGGCATAATTCCATGAACTGTCTATGAAGTATTGCAATGTTTACATACAACAACCATGCAGTTTGACAACCAGACATTTAAATAAAAAGCAAAATATTTGTTACACAAACCTCAATCCTTGCACAGTCTTAATAATAAAGATGCCAACGGACAAATCGCAATCAACTGTAAAACTGTGCACTCTGTAGAAGCAGCAGGCCACTAATGCTCTAATCCATTAGCGTCCGTTAGGGCTCATGACACAGTTAACTTTCCCATTGGCCACCATGTTAGCGTTTTGTAGGATTATAAGGAAACTAGACGCAGGAAAATTCTAAAAATTATTGCCTGTTGTTATCATCATCTCAATGACATGCTGGTCAAGTGTAGTCAAATTCCAATATTTCGTTCTCTCGTAAAGTGCCGCTATGTATGACACCCGTCACTATTTACAAATGAATGCAGGCAGTAATACAACAGAGGTGTCAACAAGCCAAATTACTGCCAGGTACCCATCCGCTTAATAAAATCAGCTAAAAATTCACCATTTCACTGTCAACAGCTTCCACAATCACACCTGGAAATCAGACTGCTCAAATGCACTTATGTCACAGCAGGTGAATGTTGAAAAAAATCAAAATAAAAAAATATATGGGACTATGTGTCATCGGTAACCAAACAGGAAGTCTAACTGTGTCATGAGCCCAAATAGACATGGTGATTTTGGAGAAAAAATCTGAAATTAACATATTTGACAGGCACTCCTATATGAAACACTGCGCAGTAATTTTTTTTAGATTTCATCCACACATTTTATTTTTAGACACATTTAAACAATGCACCCTATTTCACCGAGCGCCACAA
>JAODUO010009097.1:0-15036 GCA_025642075.2 Ridgeia piscesae
ACATGTTGATCACATACACAACACCACAGTAGATCAAGTCACAACAACAGTAAACATTAACATCACTGGCAACCCCGGGTGAAATTATTCACCAGAAATTGGAATTACTATGTACAGTTATTGCAGTGTGCACAATCAGAAAACAATGTCAACAAACTTTCCAAGAGTGATTGGTAATTTTGATGTTGAGAAATGCAAATTGTTTCTGTCCCTTAACACTAAAAAAATCCAGTGCCCACAATTCTGAATGAAGTGCAGCAATCATGCCACATGTTCTGCCTAGTTTCTTCTAAAAATCTCACTAGAAATAACGAATTAGCACTGACACTATAATTTTTATACTTTATCACACATGGGTGAACATTTATGCAAATCTGCTTATTCGAAACACTCACAACTATACTATGTACATGTATACACATTTGTGTGAGATGACATGTATTTTCCGACACACCTGCACACCATGATGAGACATGGACATTAGGAGGTTAGGCAGAGCAGATAATGTGCCTTCATTCGCGCTGCACCTTATTCTAGAGTCATTAAAGAGCTGTGTGCACACAGACTCTCTCAGACAGACAGTCTGCGCGCTCAGGCAAGGATACAGACAGTCTGCTTGCATGCACACACTGCTGTATGATGACACAGTTTGTTTGTGTCCATGTGTTTACATGCAGACAGTCCATCTCCATGCAGGTACATAGAGACAAACAGTCTGCATGCAGGCACTTGCAGACAGTCTGTGCACACACAGAGACAGTCTGTGCTCACATGGAGACAGTCTGTATGCACTCGCAGACAGATAGAAGACAAGTGTGAATGACAACATACTGCTGGCTGTGTCTGCTGCTGCATGCCTAAAGACACCCCTCATATGCCCCACATGTGCCCCCCCCCCCGTGTCTCATCTGGCATTTGGCACACCACTGCATGAAACATAAGAAACCTCTCCAATCTTGCCTAATTTTTGCCATTTGTTTTGCTGAAATCCACATCTTTTTACATGAAATCCTAAAGAACAATATTTTGCCCCAGATTGAATGATTGATCTGTCGGGTTACAATATTTATGGAACCCAATCCACTAGGACTTCTCTGAAAATTGCCTAGTTTCAAACCACTATTTTAAGTGTGTCATTTTACTTCATACTTGTGTGAATGCAACACGAGAATAAATATATACGTTACCACGATTTTTCCCTTTCAACCAAATCTGTTTAAAGACACTGTTTAGCATGTTTGAAATTGTGTTAAAAACCTCTCTTGTGTATGGGTAATCCCCACAATTACCCCGCATAGCCCAGATCAGTGCGAAAGTTTGCTGCAACAATGCCCAGAGGAGACACAGGGTTTACTGATCGTTCAAACGTTCGCATCACATTTAGCCAGCGGCTAGTGTGATGTCAACGCAGTAAGCTAGCCGCATGCACCGTTTCACCAAACCCCTGACTGACCCCACCTAATCAATCCGTGGACGGACGACACAACACTCATCAAAAAAACAAAACAAAAACACTTCTAAAAATTTGAAATTCACACTATTCAACGAAAGGAATAGACTGAATATATTAAATGAAAACAAGAACACACCACTTGCAATAGTGATTGCAAGAGTCACTGAAACACCAAGCCACTGTCTTGTAGACTAACACCAGCTATTAACAACGAAAGAATAAATCTCAAATAGGCAGCAACGACTAGACAACTTGGAAGAACAGAAACTTAACTAAACGTGGCCCTGTCAACACACAGAAGACCCGACCACTAACAGACAAGCTACGATTTATTCGACAGGTTAAACGAGATACGTATTGCTACTGGTAAGACCTTGAACTGAGCATACTGTTACTGCGGTAAGCTCGGAAATGCCTGGTTTTAATGTAGTCGCAGGTGGCAAACTATCAAGTTCCTCTAGGAGAGGATAACTGCTACTCCAGGATACGTTGGTATGTGGCAGATGTTCTCAGGTGAAGGGAAAGCCTACAGGTGGAAGTCTTAGCAAAAACTGTGATTGGAGTAGGATATGTAAGGACAATTTTGACTATATTTTCGTCATGTACTTAACCTGAAATAAATGATTTACCTCCCCCTGTGGTTATGCGTATACGTATATACGTTTTGATTAATCCGTCATTTGTTAATAAATGAACACCTATTAGTTTTTTGTTAACTCATAGATGGTATTAATGAGCCCGCCATGACAATATGAAACTATGTATAACTAACATCTACCTCAGGAAAGTTAACTGATCGAGAAGATGTGTGGTGGTAATACTTCAGATGGAATTTCTTCCCTTTCTAAACACAGACTGTAAGAACCAGACAAATACATGTTAGCCCTTGAGTACTTGGTTAAGTCCGAACAGAACAGTGAAAGCAACATCAGTACAGAGTGCCATTAGAGAGGACAGACATTCTGAGCAATGCCTCTGCTCACGATAACATTACATACCTAGTGGATATGCGCCTCGAAGACCCAATCGCAGTGCTAGAATTTAAAAGTATCCATAATATCAGGGGTGTAACAGGAACAAGTTACAGTGATTGAATGCCACAAAAACATTATCAAACTACAATTTCGCGGTCTGAATTCTCTCAGCATCAACACTCTAAAAGTGCATCAGATATTATCTGGAAGGTGTAAGTTTAGCCATTACGAGAATACCCGTGCTTAGTCTGTACACAATTTTACTTTCACTTTCTAAATGTTCATTTCTCATATGCAGCTAACCACCACATAACCTTGTCATTTCATCAGTGTTGGATTTTTATCGGTTTTAAATTAAATTCTAATGACGATATAGTTTAATAACACATCTGGAGTGCCATTGGAACTGCCGTTTAACAGGACACACTTTACGTTGGTGTGACCCCCTCATCATGTCTACGAATGTTTTACGGTGCACTGCGGCCTATGGAAGGCTATCGTCTCATCGTTAGAATGACCCAAGCTGTAGCAGTTTGCCAAACTCTGCGGCTACATCAGAAAGTGCATTGTGCTTTGCTATAGCGCAGGCAGTTGAAAGCCAATACGTCAGTACACATTTCACTCCTTCCTCATATAATTTGGTTGTCAAAATCTGTTCAAATACAAGCCGTGAAAGCAACATTTAAATGTGAAATGCCAACATTAAAATCAGCAAAGAACACGGAATAAAGCCAATAGGCATGGCCAGAAAACATACAAAAACATCTCACTTAAATAACTTATGAATAGATATAATTACGTACCCACACAAGCGATAGCGTGGGATAAATCTGCCCGGAACGTCGGCAGGAGTGAAATGCAACTGCTCTCTTATATAATATAAATACACATACATGATCAAATGTATATACACAGTGTACAATGTAGTAAATGATAGCTACCTTCTGCTAAACTTTGACGTGAGCTTATTGAGGAAAGACATTCGTCCCTGCTGCGTCATCGACGACGTATCCTGTGTGTGCGATGGTACGACGCCTGGCCCGTTGTACGTGCTGCTGGCGTAGCGGCGGTCACGGCTGAACGCACCGTGGAATGTGCTGCGTGTCGTCACGCCCCGTGGGAAACGGGGGTTAGCAGGCAGCGGGGACGACGGCACCGGCATCGGCTTGCTCGCTGTCGTGCTCCCAGGTGCAGTACTAAAATACAAATCTGGCACTCAGCAACAGGCACGGCATCGACTACAGTTGCCTCTTAGGATGCGCCACAAAACCTTCAAACAGAGTCATGTGACACTCGGGAGATGAGGCAGGAGTTTCAACCTCACATCTCCCACGTTAATGGAGGCCAACCTCCCATTTCTCACCTGTTTTAGGGATCCAATCTCCTATCTGTATTTAGTGCCAGCCTCCCATAATTCAACATGCAACTTTCTTAATTTTATATTATGACAACATTATTACCAATCAAATGCCAGTAAATTCTAAGTATGACATATAGCAAGTAAATTCTAGCTGTTAGGTACTGACATGGTACTTATGTGGTGTGCCCGCTCTACCTCATAGAGACTCAAAAGACCACTAACACTTAAAGCACGTTTAAAAACTTCACTTATATGGCACATTAGTGACAGTGACAACTAACATTACCTGTCAGTAGGCAGTAGAACACGATCAGGAGACATGGTAGGCAAATGTGACAACTAAGCTATAGCACATTTTTATTTTATTTCATTGTGAAATAATTGCCTGCAAATAGCCCAAAGTATCAAGTTTTAAATACTTTATTTTCCCTACCAATAGATATATGGTGTATTTTTATGTACGTGTGTGTGAAGCCCACCTACAGAATGTCAAACAATGTCTTTGGGTGGTAAAATAGGTGAAAACTGTTGTTAAGCCAACCGCGTCTCCCAGGTTTCTGTTAACTATTACATGTGGCCGTTAGAATGCTCTCAGTACAAACATATTTTAGATACAACAATACACATGTTACATCCTAACACAACATGCAGTTACCCTAGCTCAGCACATACACATGCTAACGAATAGACTGTCAGCCATTTACCCAACATTACAACACAAAATCCGCAGCAACAAGGTTAGTACTTACGCTTGCCGCAAGGGGTCAGCAACATCATGCAGGGGAGGCAACTCAGAGCGTACCGGCTGTGAGGTGCTCGCTGACTTTACATGGCCTTTCTGTCTCATCGAGGCGGGGCGGTCCGGCGGGGCGGACGTGGAGTTGGGCAGGTTACTGCAAGCACACGGCCCGCTGCATGGTTAGCCACAGCACACGGGCGGGGGCAAGGGGTGGGGGCGAGTACTTGGGACACAAGTACATTTTGTCAGTACTTATATCTGGACTGAGTACATTTTGTCAGTACTTATACCTGGACTTGAGTACATTTTATCAGTACTTATACCTGGATATAAGTACATTTTATCGGTATTTATACATGGACCTGTACCTGGACTGACATATATTTTGTTAGTATTTGCATATGGACATGTACTTGGCTTTTTGAAATGACATTACTGTGCTTGGTTAACTGTACCTGCCAAACTCTCATGTAAATTTTTGGTATTTAAATTGACTATTTAGAGTACTCAATAACACTTCTCTATTCTACTATTTTGGCTGTATGGTGCTAACCTGAATTAAATTATTATTATACATCTTCTAGTTTTACAAATTTGCACCTTTGTCTTTACTTGCACTGAGCCTACAGTATTTGGAATTGTACCTGATCAAATGTACTTAGCCCTATTCTGGTGGGTCATGGGTATACCCCCTCCACAGTTACCATTAATGGGGAGGCATGTTAACAGCTGCAGTGTTTCCCTGGTTTATCACAAGCGAGGTGCAATCACCTCGCAATTTCATTCAACCAACTCCGAAATATCTGGAGGAAGACTTTAAACGAGTATTCTTGATCACTTTCAGTGTTCAAACCAACAACAGCTCTTTTTGGAATTGAGTGGTGTGCTGTGTCAGTGTTCAAGGGTGAGCCTAGGACGCGTAGATTAGAATGCCAGGGGCTGGTTTCATAGAGCCTACTTACGACGTCGTAACGGGCGATAACTCGTCGAAAGCCTAAAACGTTGTATAAGCTATGCCAGTTGCGTTTCACGAGTCTATTACATAGCCACACTTAGGCTGTGTCATGTATTTAGTAGTCATCACTTTACGGTAGTCAAAATATTTACGATATACTCCCCAAGTTCATTGATGCACCTGACATGCCCTACTCTCAACATAATTATTTTGTATTAATGTTTACACTGGATATCCTTTACAGTCATATACGAACGGCAAAGGCGGCAGCTTAAGAGAACAAGGGTGTCCAGAGACACCACAAATACAGGGATTCCCCACTGCAACCTAATTAGGTCAAGTCTACGTCGATTTAGATACACAAATGCTAAATTGGTCTCATGAAACCAGCCGTAACCTACATCGACTAGTTGCTGTTAGCTGTGACCAGTAGACCTCATAATTGCACGTAAATGTACGCGTCTTTATGAAACCAGCCCCAGAAATTTACATTGCTTGAAACTGACATTATCAGCATGTTGGAAACATTTATTACAACCCAGACCCTAGAATACTTTATGCATTTGTGGCTCGCCTCATTTCTGCCACCATTTTACATCCCAGGGGAAGCGGAAAGTTACTGACACGTTAAGAATTACTATAACGCACTCGGCACAAGGAAGCGAGCACAAGAGAACGAAGTACGTGATACAGACATGTTGAGAATGCGGGCCTTCATCATCCTGCAAACAGTCATCGTACAGCCGACTGTCATTCGTTTTTACAGTTGCACACATGTCAAACCATCTCTACTTAATACCAGCAAAACAGGACACGGCTACACCTAGCAACTGTTAAATCACGTACACATACCCTGTTCTGATTTAGTGACCTCTCACCGACCAGGCATTTTGTAAATGTATATTTATCCTATTCACATCTGATGTGCAGTTTCAAGTGAATAATATCAGCCTTAGGAGCAGTGTGGAGGCATGCAGTAACACGATATTAGGACCCCTGCCGCTGACTGACAATATTCGCATAGTAGGATGAGATGTTCACAGGAAATAGCTAACAACCATGCAAGGCAAATAAGTCAAGTAACGGACTGGCTGATATGCTATAGTGGTCAGTCATTGGTCATTCGCTGGCCACTGGATAATATCAAATGCGCAACTACCATTCACATCCATCTACAAAATCACACAAGACCCTTTCTGCAACTGGTGTCTTACTTCTATACCCTGGCTCCTGCAATACTGAAATCTTAACAGTTTTCGTATAACATAATAGTTCTAACTAGTCTGCACAGAGACCAGGCCTCTTGCTAACGTTCCCAAGTTGTAGCCACAGTGCGAACACACAAACTGGTGAAAAGCTTCATGCCGTAACGTAAAGTTAATATACTCCACTAAATACAGAGATGCTCGCACAAACACTTGCGATAACCACCAAAGGTAAATCGTCATGCACGAAAATATACCAACTAATGCCGAAATTAATTGTAAGACTCGTAAAGCCAAACTGGCCAATCCAACATCGCACATCATCAAATCATCGCTTAGCATTTAATCAGTAGGCAGCTGTAAACCGAAGAGACTTACATGTAGTGGTGCCCTCTAGTGTTATAATAACTGCAACGTAAACAGATGCATACATAACATCACCGACAACAGCAACACATGTAAACTGGTCACTGCATACAAGAAATGCATTTCTGTGACTGCGGAAAACGCGTCTACTTGAAACACCATTACAAATGTGGCGGATAGTCCTACATTTCTGCAGACATCAAACCTGTCGTTACTACCTGTCGTTAAATTTCATGAGCAGATACTTTTTACATGACTCATTTCAATAACTTTATCAGCATCGCAAAACCCACCTCCTCAAGTCTGTCTTTCCCGCAGACGTTGCCGTTGACGACGATTTGTTTCCTGCCGACGTCGTTCTCTCTCCAGGTGTCGTTTTTGAATCCCCGTAGCCAAACGTGTTACGTCGGGTGACGCCGATGGTCCTTTGCGTTGATTTTGTCGGTATTGCTGACTTGCTCGGCGTTATACTTGAGGAAATCTGAAAGCGAGATATTCCGGTGAGTTACCCTAATGAATGTTGGCTCTGATGGCTCTGTACTGACATGCAGTCGCTGAATGCTGCAGATGCAAAGCTGCGAATGATCACTCCATGCACGCATCCTGCAAACAAGTCACGGTTCATTTCTATAGCCAAATGGCAACATCGAATCAACGACGCCAATAAAGGCGGCTTATTCTATGTCGATTCATCCAGTGGCATGGCATGCTGCTTCCTTTTCACTTTGTCCAGATTCAAGATAGCCAAATGTGAACAGTTGACAACATGCGTACGATTGTAACACATGTATTTACATTAAAGAAAACAAATGGAATGGACGTTCGTTAATTTTACACAAACTATATACCGCTAATGACATAACATTTTGTTTACTTGCTTTGAAGTCAGCTGTTTGGACACTAATATGCGTCTCTCAAACTGGATGTTTAAGTGATGTATAAAATGTGTATTAATGTTAGTAAGCAGTGGCAATAGTTCATGCCTAAATTAACCATTGTCAAGACAATAATTCTTGGCAACAATTAACATGCATATGTGGAAATTTCAAGGATGTCCCATTTTTCCAATGTTCAACACAACAAACTTCCTGTTACAAATTACTACGCTGACCATAGCTTTATGCAGAGACCCGTCCACCCATCATTTGAACGGGTAAAAACTGTTGTGGACGGGTAGAAATATGGGTGGACGGGTAACAAAATGAAGGAGCAAAAAAGGTGTTCCAAAACCATAGATATTGTCAGTTGCCTTACAAGTAAGTATAAATGGTGTCACATGTGTGTTTGTAGTCCATTTCAGGGCATCAGACACATTTTAAAAATTTGTAAACTGGCTTAACGGGTTTAAAATCCATGTGTCCACCAAAACATGTGTGACTGGCAATAATTTGGTCTTGCATAAAGCCGTGACGCTGGCCAAGTCCTGGCTGATGATCAAACACCATCGCTTTATAAAACAAGAATTTCAAACAACCACGTGGCATTACCTAGCACATAATCTTACCAAATACAAGCATAAACAATCCCTCCACGATAATTTGCTTTTGGAAATACGTTTGGCATATAAAAAGCACCCCTTATAAGTATCAAAATAGTCTAAATTATGTGGTCACCATCAGTAAGAGCCTGGTTTTGACTTTCAAGTACAGGCGACGTCTTAATTAAAACATGCACGTGTGCAAACAGGGAACAAGCATGAAGCAGGAAGTTTGTCGTTAGAGAAGGTATTAATTATTATTACTATGCTGTAACAATTAGGCGTAGTGACAGATGTAACAGTTAGTTGTTCGTAGTACTTGCAGGCTTGTGGTTAGTTACTAACTTGTCAGTATACAGACACTACAACATCAGGGTTAAATTATAACAATCCTTTGCGTAGGCCATTCATTGCACTGGTCTTTGTGCAGACGAATGTGGCTCTTAGAAATCATGGCAGTGATATGTAGAAGGTATGATTGGTACAGATTTATGATGGTCACGACAACCAGTGCAGTTAGTATGTGCGGCAAGGCTACCGAGCGCCAGATGGTAGCACCCATCGTGCTTTCAACTTACTTCGGTGTTCCTGCTCACAATACGATTCTGTCGCTGAAAACAAAATGACTTCGTAGCTAGCGGGTCAACAAAAATACACAACGTCCCGTACACAGGGCGCATGCAAAACAAAACACAAACAAAGCATCATTGGGCGAACAACGAGATTACTAGTGGGCAAGTTCACCTAGACTTCGCATGCATATTTAGGAGCAATTAATGCAAATGTTTCTACAGGCAGACAGCACCAATGAGTGGAACTCGGATGTGTAGTCGTTAGTATTATCTTTTCGCAGGGTAAAACAGGTTCTGTGACATTTAAGGTATCAGCGATTTGACCCCATTCTTATTGCAAAAAGCTAACCTAACACTCTCACTTACTGTAATCTAAAAAATGTGTAAGTTTAATTTTTTAAATAAGAAGGGGTTCCCCAAATTTTTGTGGGGTTTAAATTTTCACAAGAAACCTGTTTTAAAACCCCCCGGAAAAGAAAATCCCCCAAACGGGGGGGCTACACCAAACCCGAATTCCAAACCAATTGGTGGTTCGGCCTGAAAAAAAATTTTGGGGTTAATTTGCTCCTTTAAAAAAACTCAAATTTAGGTAATTGCCCCCTGGGAAATTGTTTTTTGCCCAATTATGCTTTTGTTTTTTTTGTTTTGCATGCCCCTGGAAAAAGGGGTTTTGGTAATTTTTGGACCCCCCTTTAAACACGAAGTCCTTTTGTTTTCCAACCCACAGAAAAATTTTGGGGAACAGGAAAACCCCAAGTTTGTTTAAACACAAAATTTTTTTACCCTTGGGGTTGGTTTGCCCTTTTGGGAATAAAATGGGGTTTCGTGAAACCTTAAATTTTCCAACAAACCTTTTTACCCTGCCAAAAAAAAATTTCCCCAAAGAGCCACCCTTGGGGCTGCCGCCGTGAAAATTTTCCCACGAAAAATTTTTTTTAACCCGAAAGTTTGTGGCGGAAACCGAAAAGTTAAAAAACTAAACCCCGGGGCCCCGGGACCTTCCCCAAAAACTAACTGACTTTGTCCTACCCTAAAATTTTTACCAACATATTTTAAAAATAATTTTTAAACCCTTCTCTAAAAAAACCCCAAATTCCTGCCAAAAGTTTTTTCCCTGTTTGAAGTGCTGTTTTAAATTAAACTCCCGCCTGGGACTTGAAACAAAACCAGGCCTTATGAAATTTACCACATAAAGATTTTTGAAAAATTTTAAGGGTGTTTTTTTTTTTGCCAAAAAACCGTTTTTTCCAAAAGCAAATTATCTGGAGGGAAATTTTTAAAGCTTTGAAAATTTGGGAAGTTTTTGTTTTAGGTAAGAAGGTGGTTGGGGGTTTAAAATTCTTGTTTTATAAAGCGATGGTGTTTGATCATCAAGGGAAATTGGACGTCCCCGGCTTTTTTCAAACCCAAAACCATAACCCCAAAATTTTTTGGGGGACAAAATGGATGTTAACTGTTAAACCAGTTTACAAAAATTTTTAAAAAGTGTCTGATGACCTGAAATGGACTACAAACACACATGTGACACCCCTTTAACTTTTTTAAGGCAATAAAACTTGGTTTAAATTTTTTTTTCATTTTGTTACCCGTCCACCCATATTTCTACCCGTCCACAACAGTTTTTACCCGTTCAAATGATGGGTGGACGGGTCTCTGCATAAAGCTATGGTCAGCGTAGTAATTTGTAACAGGAAGTTTGTTGTGTTGAACATTGGAAAAATGGGACATCCTTGAAATTTCCACATATGCATGTTAATTGTTGCCAAGAATTATTGTTTTGACAATGGTTAATTTAGGCATGAACTATTGCCACTGCTTACTAACATTAATACACATTTTATACATCACTTAAACATCCAGTTTGAGAGACGCATATTAGTGTCCAAACAGCTGACTTCAAAGCAAGTAAACAAAATGTTATGTCATTAGCGGTATATAGTTTGTGTAAAATTAACGAACGTCCATTCCATTTGTTTTCTTTAATGTAAATACATGTGTTACAATCGTACGCATGTTGTCAACTGTTCACATTTGGCTATCTTGAATCTGGACAAAGTGAAAAGGAAGCAGCATGCCATGCCACTGGATGAATCGACATAGAATAAGCCGCCTTTATTGGCGTCGTTGATTCGATGTTGCCATTTGGCTATAGAAATGAACCGTGACTTGTTTGCAGGATGCGTGCATGGAGTGATCATTCGCAGCTTTGCATCTGCAGCATTCAGCGACTGCATGTCAGTACAGAGCCATCAGAGCCAACATTCATTAGGGTAACTCACCGGAATATCTCGCTTTCAGATTTCCTCAAGTATAACGCCGAGCAAGTCAGCAATACCGACAAAATCAACGCAAAGGACCATCGGCGTCACCCGACGTAACACGTTTGGCTACGGGGATTCAAAAACGACACCTGGAGAGAGAACGACGTCGGCAGGAAACAAATCGTCGTCAACGGCAACGTCTGCGGGAAAGACAGACTTGAGGAGGTGGGTTTTGCGATGCTGATAAAGTTATTGAAATGAGTCATGTAAAAAGTATCTGCTCATGAAATTTAACGACAGGTAGTAACGACAGGTTTGATGTCTGCAGAAATGTAGGACTATCCGCCACATTTGTAATGGTGTTTCAAGTAGACGCGTTTTCCGCAGTCACAGAAATGCATTTCTTGTATGCAGTGACCAGTTTACATGTGTTGCTGTTGTCGGTGATGTTATGTATGCATCTGTTTACGTTGCAGTTATTATAACACTAGAGGGCACCACTACATGTAAGTCTCTTCGGTTTACAGCTGCCTACTGATTAAATGCTAAGCGATGATTTGATGATGTGCGATGTTGGATTGGCCAGTTTGGCTTTACGAGTCTTACAATTAATTTCGGCATTAGTTGGTATATTTTCGTGCATGACGATTTACCTTTGGTGGTTATCGCAAGTGTTTGTGCGAGCATCTCTGTATTTAGTGGAGTATATTAACTTTACGTTACGGCATGAAGCTTTTCACCAGTTTGTGTGTTCGCACTGTGGCTACAACTTGGGAACGTTAGCAAGAGGCCTGGTCTCTGTGCAGACTAGTTAGAACTATTATGTTATACGAAAACTGTTAAGATTTCAGTATTGCAGGAGCCAGGGTATAGAAGTAAGACACCAGTTGCAGAAAGGGTCTTTTTTTTTTTTGGTTTTTAATTTTTGTAGAAAAAGGAACTTGACTTATTTGCCTTGCATGGTTGTTAGCTATTTCCTGTGAACATCTCATCCTACTATGCGAATATTGTCAGTCAGCGGCAGGGGTCCTAATATCGTGTTACTGCATGCCTCCACACTGCTCCTAAGGCTGATATTATTCACTTGAAACTGCACATCAGATGTGAATAGGATAAATATACATTTACAAAATGCCTGGTCGGTGAGAGGTCACTAAATCAGAACAGGGTATGTGTACGTGATTTAACAGTTGCTAGGTGTAGCCGTGTCCTGTTTTGCTGGTATTAAGTAGAGATGGTTTGACATGTGTGCAACTGTAAAAACGAATGACAGTCGGCTGTACGATGACTGTTTGCAGGATGATGAAGGCCCGCATTCTCAACATGTCTGTATCACGTACTTCGTTCTCTTGTGCTCCTTCCTTGTGCCGAGTGCGTTATAGTAATTCTTAACGTGTCAGTAACTTTCCGCTTCCCCTGGGATGTAAAATGGTGGCAGAAATGAGGCGAGCCACAAATGCATAAAGTATTCTAGGGTCTGGGTTGTAATAAATGTTTCCAACATGCTGATAATGTCAGTTTCAAGCAATGTAAATTTCTGGGGCTGGTTTCATAAAGACGCGTACATTTACGTGCAATTATGAGGTCTACTGGTCACAGCTAACAGCAACTAGTCGATGTAGGTTACGGCTGGTTTCATGAGACCAATTTAGCATTTGTGTATCTAAATCGACGTAGACTTGACCTAATTAGGTTGCAGTGGGGAATCCCTGTATTTGTGGTGTCTCTGGACACCCTTGTTCTCTTAAGCTGCCGCCTTTGCCGTTCGATATAAATGTAAAGGATATCCAGTGTAAACATTAATACAAAATAATTATGTTGAGAGTAGGGCAGTCAGGTGCATCAATGAACTTGGGGAGTATATCGTAAATATTTTGACTACCGTAAAGGATGACTACTAAATACATGACACAGCCTAAGTGTGGCTATGTAATAGACTCGTGAAACGCAACTGGCATAGCTTATACAACGTTTTAGGCTTTCGACGAGTTATCGCCCGTTACGACGTCGTAAGTAGGCTCTATGAAACCAGCCCCTGGCATTCTAATCTACGCGTCCTAGGCTCACCCTTGAACACTGACACAGCACACCACTCAATTCCAAAAAGAGCTGTTGTTGGTTTGAACACTGAAAGTGATCAAGAATACTCGTTTAAAGTCTTCCTCCAGATATTTCGGAGTTGGTTGAATGAAATTGCGAGGTGATTGCACCTCGCTTGTGATAAACCAGGGAAACACTGCAGCTGTTAACATGCCTCCCCATTAATGGTAACTGTGGAGGGGGTATACCCATTACCCACCAGAATAGGGCTAAGTACATTTGATCAGGTACAATTCCAAATACTGTAGGCTCAGTGCAAGTAAAGACAAAGGTGCAAATTTGTAAAACTAGAAGATGTATAATAATAATTTAATTCAGGTTAGCACCATACAGCCAAAATAGTAGAATAGAGAAGTGTTATTGAGTACTCTAAATAGTCAATTTAAATACCAAAAATTTACATGAGAGTTTGGCAAGGGACAGTTAACCAAGCACAGTAATGTCATTTCAAAAAGCCAAGTACATGTCCATATGCAAATACTAACAAAATATATGTCAGTCCAGGTACAGGTCCATGTATAAATACCGATAAAATGTACTTATATCCAGGTATAAGTACTGATAAAATGTACTCAAGTCCAGGTATAAGTACTGACAAAATGTACTCAGTCCAGATATAAGTACTGACAAAATGTACTTGTGTCCCAAGTACTCGCCCCCACCCCTTGCCCCCGCCCGTGTGCTGTGGCTAACCATGCAGCGGGCCGTGTGCTTGCAGTAACCTGCCCAACTCCACGTCCGCCCCGCCGGACCCCCCCGCCTCGATGAGACAGAAAGGCCATGTAAAGTCAGCGAGCACCTCACAGCCGGTACGCTCTGAGTTGCCTCCCCTGCATGATGTTGCTGACCCCTTGCGGCAAGCGTAAGTACTAACCTTGTTGCTGCGGATTTTGTGTTGTAATGTTGGGTAAATGGCTGACAGTCTATTCGTTAGCATGTGTATGTGCTGAGCTAGGGTAACTGCATGTTGTGTTAGGATGTAACATGTGTATTGTTGTATCTAAAATATGTTTGTACTGAGAGCATTCTAACGGCCACATGTAATAGTTAACAGAAACCTGGGAGACGCGGTTGGCTTAACAACAGTTTTCACCTATTTTACCACCCAAAGACATTGTTTGACATTCTGTAGGTGGGCTTCACACACACGTACATAAAAATACACCATATATCTATTGGTAGGGAAAATAAAGTATTTAAAACTTGATTTCTTTGGGGATTTGCGGCCCCAAATTATTTTCCGTTTAAAAAGTTTAAACTTGTTTTTTGTAAAATTTTCCGGGGTTTTTCTCGTCTAAGGAAGGTTGTTTTACGTATTAAATTTTATATAAGTGGGGAATGTTATGGCTTTTATTTTTATGAGGTAGAGCGGGCACACCACATAAGTACCATGTCAGTTAAATGTTTTTTCAATTTAACGCGGATTTATTTGGAAAATTTTATAAAATTTAAAAAAAAAGGCCCTGGTTAATTTGGGGGGTGGACTAAATACAGATAGGAGATTGGATCCCTAAAACAGGTGAGAAATGGGAGGTTGGCCTCCATTAACGTGGGAGATGTGAGGTTGAAACTCC
>JAODUO010009098.1:0-10456 GCA_025642075.2 Ridgeia piscesae
TGAAAACAAGTTACTAATATATACGAAGATATGAACAAGGAACTTCAAATATTAGCTGACTGGTTTCGTGCAAATAAATTATCTCTAAATATTTCCAAAACGAAATGCATGTTATTCTGTTGATCCCCTCGTCCTGAGAATGAAGGAAACATTTTAACAATGTATAATACAGTCATCCTGCGAATTAAGTGTGCACAATTTCTAGATCTTCATATTGATGAAAAACTTGATTGGCACGAACACATCAACAAATGCAAAAATAAATTAACCATTGCTTTATATGTAATCAAATAAGTTAACAGCTACCTTCCTGTGTCCGCCCTTAAAACAATTTATTACACTTTAGTTTATTCCATGTGGAATCATCTTGTGGGGTTCTACATATAAAACGCTTCCTCGCTTCCTCGCTTCCTCGCTTCCTCGCTTCCTCGCTTCCTCGCTTCCTCGCTTCTTCGCTTCCTCGCTTCCTCGCTTCCTCGCTTCCTCGCTTCCTCGCTTCCTCGCTTCCTCGCTTCTTCGCTTCTTCGCTTCTTCGCTTCTTCGCTTCTTCGCTTCTTCGCTTCTTCGCTTCTTCGCTTCTTCGCTTCTTCGCTTCTTCGCTTCTTCGCTTCTTCGCTTCTTCGCTTCTTCGCTTCTTCGCTTCTTCGCTTCTTCGGCTTCTTCAACTTCTTCGCTTCTACTTCGCTTCTTCGCTATTCCTTCTTAAACTATTCGCTTCTTCGGCTTCTTCGACTTCTTAAACTATTGACTTCTTAAACTATTCGCTTCTTAAACTATTCGGCTTCTTCAACTTCTTCAACTATTCCTTCCTTCAACTATTATTCTTCGACTATTCCTTCTTCGCTATTCAGCTTCTTCAACTATTCGCTTCTTAAACTATTCCTTCTTAAACTATTAGCTTCTTGACTATTCCTTCTTAAACTATTAAACTATTAGACTATTAGAAGCTAGCCGACTATAAACTATTAAACTATTCCTTCTTAAACTATTAGCTATTACGACTTCTTCGGCTAATGGCTTCTTAAACTATTGACTATTCGCTAATGGCTTCTTCGCTTCTTAAACTATTCGGCTTCTTTATTCTTCCTTCTTCGCTTCTTCTTCTTCGCTTCTTCAACTTCTTCCTTCTTCAACTATTCAGCTTCTTAAACTATTCGCTTCTTAAACTATTGACTAATAGAGCTTCTTCGGCTTCTTCGGCTTCTTAAGCTATTCGCTTCTTCCTTCTTAAGCTAGCCGACTATTTCCTTCTTCGACTATTACAAGCTATTCGCTTCTTCGGCTTCTTCGCTTCTTCCTTCTTCAGCTATTCGCTTCTTCGCTTCTTCGCTTCTCCTTCTTCGCTTCTTCATTATTCATTCTTCCTTCTTCGACTATTGAAACTATTAGCTTATTCCTTCTTAAACTATTCGCTTCTTCGCTTCTTCAACTGCTTAAACCAAGCTATTGGCTTCTTAAACTATTCGCTTCTTCATCTTAAACTATTCTAAGCTATTATAAACTATTAAACTAATAAACATTATTATTTATTCCTTCTTAAACTATTAAACTATTCCTTCTTCAGCTATTCGACTATTCGACTATTCGACTGTTAAACTATTCGACCTATTCGACTATTCGACTATTCGACTAATGAGCTATTGAAGCTATTGAAACTATTAGTACTATTAAGCTATTTCGACTATTCGACCTATTGACTAGCTAAACTATTAAAGCTATTAGAAGCTATTCGACTATTCGACCTATTCATTATTCGACTATTCAAGCTGTTAAACTGTTCGACTGTTAAACTATTAAAGCTATTCAAACTATTCAAGCTATTGAAGCTATTAAGCTGACTAAACTATTAGAAGCTATTCTAAGCTAAGCCATTATTCGACTATGAAGCTATTGAAGCTAATGAAGCTATTGAAGCTATTGAAGCTAATAAACTATTCAAACTATTGATAATACGACTAATGAAGCTATTAAACCTATTGACTATTGAAGCTAGCCGACTATTAGAAAGCTATTGGAAACTGTTGAAGCTATTAAATATGACTATTGAAGCTATTCACGACTATTCGAACATTAAACATATTATTATTCAGCTATTAGAAGCTATTAAACTATTCATTATTGAAGCTATTAAATTCTATTCGACTATTCGACTATTACAAGCTAATGACTATTGAGCTATTAGGCTATTGGAAGCTATTGAAGCACAATGACTATTCGACTATTCAAACTATTCGACTGTTCACGAAGCTATTCGACTATGCATTCTGCAGCTAATGAAGCTATTGACTATTGAAGCTATTGAAGCTATTAGAAGCTATTGAAGCTATTAGAAGCTATTGACTATTGACTATTACGACTATTGAAGCTATTACGACTAGCCGACTATTGAAAAGCTATTAGGCTAATACATTATTGAAGCTGTTGACTATTGACTAATGAAGCTATTAGAAGCTATTGAAGCTATTAGAAGCTATTGAAGCTATTGAAGCTAATGACTATTAGACTGAATATTCGACTATTCATTCTATTCGCTTCTTCGCTTCTTCGCTTCTTCCCTTCTTCGCTTCTTCGCTTCTTCGCTTCTTCGCTTCTTCGCTTCTTCGCTTCTTCGCTTCTTCGCTTCTTCGCTTCTTCGCTTCTTCGCTTCTTCGCTTCTTCGCTTCTTCGCTTCTTCGCTTCTTCGCTTCTTCGCTTCTTCGCTTCTTCGCTTCTTCGCTTCCTCGCTTCCTCGCTTCCTCGCTTCCTCGCTTCTTCGCTTCTTCGCTTCTTCGCTTCTTCGCTTCTTCGCTTCTTCGCTTCTTCGCTTCTTCGCTTCTTCGCTTCTTCGCTTCTTCGCTTCTTCGCTTCTTCGCTTCTTCGCTTCTTCGCTTCTTCGCTTCTTCGCTTCTTCGCTTCTTCGCTTCTTCGCTTCTTCGCTTCTTCGCTTCTTCGCTTCTTCGCTTCTTCGCTTCTTCGCTTCTTCGCTTCTTCGCTTCTTCGCTTCTTCGCTTCTTCGCTTCTTCGCTTCTTCGCTTCTTCGCTTCTTCGCTTCTTCGCTTTCCCTTCTTCCCTTCTTCCCTTCTTCCCTTCTTCCCTTCTTCCCTTCTTCCCTTCTTCCCTTCTTCCCTTCTTCGCTTCTTCGCTTCTTCGCTTCTTCTCTTTCGCTTCTTCGCTTCTTCGCTTCTTCGCTTCTTCGCCTCTTCGCTTCTTCGCTTCTTCGCTTCTTCGCTTCTTCGCTTCTTCGCTTCTTCGCCTCTTCGCCTCTTCGCCTCTTCGCCTCTTCGCCTCTTCGCCTCTTCGCCTCTTCGCCTCTTCGCCTCTTCGCCTCTTCGCCTCTTCGCCTCTTCGCCTCTTCGCCTCTTCGCCTTTTTACATCTTATCTTCAAAATTGACCTAAACATAACTCAAATTGTATGTTCATGAGCCCAACCGATGCAACTGAGGTCAGGGAAATAATAAAGTCACTTCAACCTAAGAAAAGTACAAGTCATGACAATTTGAGTGCGCTTGTTATAAAGTTATTTGGTGAGCAAATAGCTATGCCTTTATCTATTTTGATAAATATGGCAATGTCTGAGGAAACAGTACCAGATAGTTTGAAAATTGCGAAAATTATACCTGTCCATAAGTCAAACTCTAAAGACGACATTTCCAATTACAGACCTATATCATTGTTAACTTCAGTTTCTAAAATACTGGGATTAGTTGTATATAAAAGGACTCTTCATTTCATTCAAACTAATAAAATATTAAATAATAACCAACATGGTTTTCGTGAAATACATTCAACAATAAATGCAATAACTTCACATACTAGTGATGTTATAAAAGCTTTGGAAAATAAAGACTCCGTCCTTAGTGTTTTCTTAGATTTAAGAAAAGCATTCGATACAATTGATCACCAAATCTTATTATATAAACTTGAATTTTATGGAATAAGGGTACTCCTCTCAAATGGTTTAAAAGTTATCTGTCAAATCGGAAACAATATGTTAAATATAATAATAGCGATTCGCTTCAACGGGACATCACATACGGCGTCCCGGAGGGGTCTATACTATACACTATAATATACTAGACATGAAAACAAGTTACTAATATATACGAAGATATGAACAAGGAACTTCAAATATTAGCTGACTGGTTTCGTGCAAATAAATTATCTCTAAATATTTCCAAAACGAAATGCATGTTATTCTGTTGATCCCCTCGTCCTGAGAATGAAGGAAACATTTTAACAATGTATAATACAGTCATCCTGCGAATTAAGTGTGCACAATTTCTAGATCTTCATATTGATGAAAAACTTGATTGGCACGAACACATCAACAAATGCAAAAATAAATTAACCATTGCTTTATATGTAATCAAATAAGTTAACAGCTACCTTCCTGTGTCCGCCCTTAAAACAATTTATTACACTTTAGTTTATTCCATGTGGAATCATCTTGTGGGGTTCTACATATAAAACGCTTCCTCGCTTCCTCGCTTCCTCGCTTCCTCGCTTCCTCGCTTCCTCGCTTCTTCGCTTCCTCGCTTCCTCGCTTCCTCGCTTCCTCGCTTCCTCGCTTCCTCGCTTCCTCGCTTCTTCGCTTCTTCGCTTCTTCGCTTCTTCGCTTCTTCGCTTCTTCGCTTCTTCGCTTCTTCGCTTCTTCGCTTCTTCGCTTCTTCGCTTCTTCGCTTCTTCGCTTCTTCGCTTCTTCGCTTCTTCGCTTCTTCGCTTCTTCGCTTCTTCGCTTCTTCGCTTCTTCGCTTCTTCGCTTCTTCGCTTCTACGCTTCTACGCTTCTTCGCTTCTTCGCTTCTTCGCTTCTTCGCTTCTTCGCTTCTTCGCTTCTTCGCTTCTTCGCTTCTTCGCTTCTTCGCTTCTTCGCTTCTTCGCTTCTTCGCTTCTTCGCTTCTTCGCTTCTTCGCTTCTTCGCTTCTTCGCTTCTTCGCTTCTTCGCTTCTTCGCTTCTTCGCTTCTTCGCTTCTTCGCTTCTTCGCTTCTTCGCTTCTTCGCTTCTTCGCTTCTTCGCTTCTTCGCTTCTTCGCTTCTTCGCTTCTTCGCTTCTTCGCTTCTTCGCTTCTTCGCTTCTTCGCTTCTTCGCTTCTTCGCTTCTACGCTTCTTCGCTTCTTCGCTTCTTCGCTTCTTCGCTTCTTCGCTTCTTCGCTTCTTCGCTTCTTCGCTTCTTCGCTTCTTCGCTTCTTCGCTTCTTCGCTTCTTCGCTTCTTCGCTTCTTCGCTTCTTCCCTTCTTCCCTTCTTCGCTTCTTCGCTTCTTCGCTTCTTCGCTTCTTCGCTTCTTCGCTTCTTCGCTTCTTCGCTTCTTCGCTTCTTCGCTTCTTCGGCTTCTTCCTTCTTAAACCTCTTCGCTTCTTCGCTTCTTCGCTTCTTCGCTTCTTCGCTTCTTCGCTTCTTCGCTTCTTCGCTTCTTCGCTTCTTCGCTTCTTCGCTTCTTCGCTTCTTCGCTTCTTCCCTTCTTCGCTTCTTCGCTTCTTCGCTTCTTCGCTTCTTCGCTTCTTCGCTTCTTCGGTTCTTCGCTTCTTCGCTTCTTCGCTTCTTCGCTTCTTCGCTTCTTCGCTTCTTCGCTTCTTCGCTTCTTCGCTTCTTCGCTTCTTCGCTTCTTCGCTTCTTCGCTTCTTCTCTTCTTCGCTTCTTCGCTTCTTCGCTTCTTCGCTTCTTCGCTTCTTCGCTTCTTCGCTTCTTCGCTTCTTCGCTTCTTCGCTTCTTCGCTTCTTCGCTTCTTCGCTTCTTCGCTTCTTCGCTTCTTCGCTTCTTCGCTTCTTCGCTTCTTCGCTTCTTCGCTTCTTCGCTTCTTCGCTTCTTCGCTTCTTCGCTTCTTCGCTTCTTCGCTTCTTCGCTTCTTCGCTTCTTCGCTTCTTCGCTTCTTCGCTTCTTCGCTTCTTCGCTTCTTCGCTTCTTCGCTTCTTCGCTTCTTCGCTTCTTCGCTTCTTCGCTTCTTCGCTTCTTCGCTTCTTCGCTTCTTCGCTTCTTCGCTTCTTCGCTTCTTCGCTTCTTCGCTACTTCGCTTCTTCGCTTCTTCGCTTCTTCGCTTCTTAAGCCTAGCCGGCTTCTTAAACTGCTTAAACTGTTAGAAGCTATTCGGCTATTCGACTTATTTCAGCTTCTTCGCTATTCAACTATTCACGACTATTGAAGCTATTGACACTATTACAGCTATTGAAGCTATTAGAAGCTAGCCGACTATTAAACTATTGAAGCTATTCGGCCTATTAAACTGTTAAACTATTAAACTATTCAACCTATTAAACTATTCGCTATTAAATATTAAACTATTAAACTATTAGAAGCTATTAAACTATTAAACTATTGACTATTAAACTATTGACTAACCAAACTATTGAAGCTATTAAACTATTGAAGCTATTGAAGCTATTGAAGCTATTGAAGCTATTACATTATTGACTAGCCGACTATTAGAAGCTATAAACTATAAACTATTAGAAGCTATTAAACTATTCAGCCTTAGACTATTGACTATTAAACTATTAAAACTGTTGACTATTGACTATTGACCAAACTATTGACTATTACAGCTATTACTTCTTAATATTCGACTATTAGCTATTAAACTATTCGACTATTAAACTATTAAAGCTATTAAGCTAATAAACTATTAAACCTATTCGCTTCTTAAACTATTAGGCTTCTTAAAACTATTAAACTATTCAGCTATTATTCTTAAACTAATACAAGCTATTACGACTATTAAAGCTATTGAAACTATTCGCTTCTTCAAAGCTATTCGCTTCTTAGAAAGCTATTCCTTCTTCGACTATTCCTTCTTCGACTTCTATTCCTTCTTCGGCTTCTTCGGCTTCTTGACTATTAAGCTAACCAAGCTAATGGCTTCTTAAACTTCTTCCTTCTTCGGCTTCTAATATTCGCTTCTTCGGCTTCTTCGGCTTCTTCGCTATTCCTTCTTCGCTTCTTCAACTTCTTCGGCTTCGTCCTTCGTCCTTCTTCGCTAATACAACTATTAGAAGCTATTAAAGCTAACCAAACTAACCGACTATTCGCTTCTTCGCTTCTTCGCTTCTTTGCTTCTTCGCTTCTTCGCTTCTTCGCTTCTTGGCTTCTTCGCTTCTTCGCTTCTTCGCTTCTTCGCTTCTTCGCTTCTTCGCTTCTTCGCTTCTTCGCTTCTTCGCTTCTTCGCTTCTTCGCTTCTTCGCTTCTTCGCTTCTTCGCTTCTTCGCTTCTTCGCTTCTTCGCTTCTTCGCTTCTTCGCTTCTTCGCTTCTTCGCTTCTTCGCTTCTTCGCTTCTTCCCTTCTTCCCTTCTTCCCTTCTTCCCTTCTTCCCTTCTTCCCTTCTTCCCTTCTTCCCTTCTTCGCTTCTTCGCTTCTTCGCTTCTTCGCTTCTTCGCTTCTTCGCTTCTTCGCTTCTTCGCTTCTTCGCTTCTTCGCTTCTTCGCTTCTTCGCTTCTTCGCTTCTTCGCTTCTTCGCTTCTTCGCTTCTTCGCTTCTTCGCCTCTTCGCCTCTTCGCCTCTTCGCCTCTTCGCCTCTTCGCCTCTTCGCCTCTTCGCCTCTTCGCCTCTTCGCCTCTTCGCCTCTTCGCCTCTTCGCCTCTTCGCCTTTTTACATCTTATCTTCAAAATTGACCTAAACATAACTCAAATTGTATGTTCATGAGCCCAACCGATGCAACTGAGGTCAGGGAAATAATAAAGTCACTTCAACCTAAGAAAAGTACAAGTCATGACAATTTGAGTGCGCTTGTTATAAAGTTATTTGGTGAGCAAATAGCTATGCCTTTATCTATTTTGATAAATATGGCAATGTCTGAGGAAACAGTACCAGATAGTTTGAAAATTGCGAAAATTATACCTGTCCATAAGTCAAACTCTAAAGACGACATTTCCAATTACAGACCTATATCATTGTTAACTTCAGTTTCTAAAATACTGGGATTAGTTGTATATAAAAGGACTCTTCATTTCATTCAAACTAATAAAATATTAAATAATAACCAACATGGTTTTCGTGAAATACATTCAACAATAAATGCAATAACTTCACATACTAGTGATGTTATAAAAGCTTTGGAAAATAAAGACTCCGTCCTTAGTGTTTTCTTAGATTTAAGAAAAGCATTCGATACAATTGATCACCAAATCTTATTATATAAACTTGAATTTTATGGAATAAGGGGTACTCCTCTCAAATGGTTTAAAAGTTATCTGTCAAATCGGAAACAATATGTTAAATATAATAATAGCGATTCGCTTCAACGGGACATCACATACGGCGTCCCGGAGGGGTCTATACTATACACTATAATATACTAGACATGAAAACAAGTTACTAATATATACGAAGATATGAACAAGGAACTTCAAATATTAGCTGACTGGTTTCGTGCAAATAAATTATCTCTAAATATTTCCAAAACGAAATGCATGTTATTCTGTTGATCCCCTCGTCCTGAGAATGAAGGAAACATTTTAACAATGTATAATACAGTCATCCTGCGAATTAAGTGTGCACAATTTCTAAATCTTCATATTGATGAAAAACTTGATTGGCACGAACACATCAACAAATGCAAAAATAAATTAACCATTGCTTTATATGTAATCAAATAAGTTAACAGCTACCTTCCTGTGTCCGCCCTTAAAACAATTTATTACACTTTAGTTTATTCCATGTGGAATCATCTTGTGGGGTTCTACATATAAAACGCTTCCTCGCTTCCTCGCTTCTTCGCTACCTCGCTTCCTCGCTTCCTCGCTTCCTCGCTTCCTCGCTTCTTCGCTTCTCCTCGCTTCCTCGCTTCCTCGCTTCCTCGCTTCCTCGCTTCCTCGCTTCTTCGCTTCCTCCTCGCTTCCTCGCTTCTTCGCTTCTTAAACTATTCGCTTCTTAAGCTTCTCAACTTCTTCAGCTATTAGGCTATTGAAAAATATTATTTCTATTAAACTGCAAACTATTAAACTAATACAAACTATTGAAGCTATTCGACCTATTCGACTATTTCGACTATTCAACTATTTATTATTATTATTGTTATTAAAGCTATTCGACTATTCTGACTATTGACTATTAGAAGCTATTAGGCCTAACCAAACTATTGAAGCTAATGACTATTCGACTATTCATTATCGACTACTAAGCTGACAATATAGCTAAGCTATTCAAGCTATTCAGCTATTCGACTATAGAGCTATAACGACTATTGAAGCTATTAAACTATTGACCTAATGAAGCTATTGACTATTGAAGCTATTGACACAATAGTGCAAGCTATTAGGCTATTAGAAGCTATTGATAGCAAACTATTCGACTATTCAAACTATTAAACTATTGACTATTGAGTATACAATATATGACTATCGACTATTAGAGCTATTAGAAGCTATTAGAAAAGCTATTGACTATTGAAGCTATTAAACTATTGACCTGTTAAACTATTGACTATTCGACTATTGGAAGCTATTGAAGCTATTCGACTAATGACCTATTGAAAGCTATTGAAGCTATTGAAGCTATTGAAGCTATTGACCTATTGAAGCTATTAGCTATTAAACCCAAAGCTATTGACTATTCGCTATTGCTATTGACTTTTAAAAATATTAGGCTATTGGCTATTACTATTAATATTTTTAAACTATTGATTTCCTATTGATATTAAATAAAAGAATAAGCTATTCACTTTATATTCCCTTTGACTATTATTTAATATTTAAAACTAAAAAGCTTTGGCTATTCTATTGGGCATTTAAAGCTATTACTTTCCCTTTCCCTTTGCTTTCCGGGTTTCCCCCTTGCTTTTCGCTTCTTTTGGGTTTTCGCTTTTCGCTTTTCTTTTGCTTCTTCGCTTTTCCTTTTCGCTTCTTCGCTTTTCGCTTCTTCGCTTCTTCGCTTCTTCCCTTCTTCGCTTCTTCGCTTCTTCCTTCTTCGCTTCTTCGCTTCTTCGCTCCCTTTGCTCCCTTTGGGTCCCTTTGCTCCCTTTGCTCCCTTCGCTCCCTTTGCTCCCTTGCTTCCCTTTGCTCCCTTCCTCTTCGCTTCTTCGCTTCTTGCTTCTTCCCTTTTTCGCTTCTTCGCTCCCTTTGCTCCCTTCCCCTTCGTTCTTCGCTTCTTCGCTTCTTCCCCTTTTTCGCTTCTTCCCTTTTTCCTTTTTCCCTTTTTCGCTTTTTCGCTTTTTCGTTTTTCGCTTTTTCGCTTTTTCGCCTCTTCGCCTCTTCGCCTCTTCGCCTCTTCGCCCTTCGCCTTTTTACATCTTATCTTCAAAATTGACCTAAACATAACTCAAATTGTATGTTCATGAGCCCAACCGATGCAACTGAGGTCAGGGAAATAATAAAGTCACTTCAACCTAAGAAAAGTACAAGTCATGACAATTTGAGTGCGCTTGTTATAAGTTATTTGGTGAGCAAATAGCTATGCCTTTATCTATTTTGATAAATATGGCAATGTCTGAGGAAACAGTACCAGATAGTTTGAAAATTGCGAAAATTATACCTGTCCATAAGTCAAACTC
>JAODUO010009103.1:5000-10869 GCA_025642075.2 Ridgeia piscesae
ACGGGCCGGACCGGCGCGGCCGTCGGGTGCGATGCGGCCCGGCCGGCCGCCCGGCGCCGGGGCGGTGGGCCGAACGCGAGAGACGGGGGAGGCAGCGCCGATGTTTGCGTCTACTTACTTACAAGTTCTTTCTGTCTACGGGGGATCAGTTTCGTCTACGGGGGATCAGTTGTTTCGCCGACCAAGAAAATACACAAGTTCGTTTTGTCTACGGGGGATCAGTTTCGTCTACGGGGGATCAGTTTCGTCTACGGGGGATCAGTTGTTTTCGAAAGGTTGCGCAGGAAAAACGGGCCGGACCGGCGCGGCCGTCGGGTGCGATGCGGCCCGGCTGGCCGCCCGGCGCCGGGTCGGTGAGCCGGCGGCGTCGGCCGAACGCGAGAGACGGGGGAGGCAGCGCCGATGTTTGCGTCTACTTACTTACAAGTTCTTTCTGTCTACGGGGGATCAGTTTCGTCTACGGGGGATCAGTTGTTTCGCCGACCAAGAAAATACACAAGTTCATTTTGTCTACGGGGGATCAGTTTCGTCTACGGGGGATCAGTTGTTTTCGAAAGGTTGCGCAGGAAAAACGGGCCGGACCGGCGCGGCCGTCGGGTGCGATGCGGCCCGGCTGGCCGCCCGGCGCCGGGTCGGTGAGCCGGCGGCGTCGGCCGAACGCGAGAGACGGGGGAGGCAGCGCCGATGTTTGCGTCTACTTACTTACAAGTTCTTTCTGTCTACGGGGGATCAGTTTCGTCTACGGGGGATCAGTTGTTTCGCCGACCAAGAAAATACACAAGTTCATTTTGTCTACGGGGGATCAGTTTCGTCTACGGGGGATCAGTTTCGTCTACGGGGGATCAGTTGTTTTCGAAAGGTTGCGCAGGAAAAACGGGCCGGACCGGCGCGGCCGTCGGGTGCGATGCGGCCCGGCTGGCCGCCCGGCGCCGGGTCGGTGAGCCGGCGGCGTCGGCCGAACGCGAGAGACGGGGGAGGCAGCGCCGACGTTTGCGACTACTTACTTACTTACTACGGGGGATCAGTTGCGTCTACGGGGATCAGTTGTTTCGCCGACCAAGAAAATACACAAGTTCGTTTTGTCTACGGGGGATCAGTTTCGTCTACGGGGGATCAGTTTCTCCGGGGGATCAGTTGTTTTCGAAAGGTTGCGCAGGAAAAACGGGCCGGACCGGCGCGGCCGTCGGGTGCGATGCGGCCCGGCTGGCCGCCCGGCGCCGGGTCGGTGAGCCGGCGGCGTCGGCCGAACGCGAGAGACGGGGGAGGCAGCGCCGATGTTTGCGTCTACTTACTTACAAGTTCTTTCTGTCTACGGGGGATCAGTTTCGTCTACGGGGGATCAGTTGTTTCGCCGACCAAGAAAATACACAAGTTCATTTTGTCTACGGGGGATCAGTTTCGTCTACGGGGGATCAGTTGTTTTCGAAAGGTTGCGCAGGAAAATCGGGCCGGACCGGCGCGGCCGTCGGGTGCGATGCGGCCCGGCTGGCCGCCCGGCGCCGGGTCGGTGAGCCGGCGGCGTCGGCCGAACGCGAGAGACGGGGGAGGCAGCGCCGACGTTTGCGACTACTTACTTACTTACTACGGGGGATCAGTTGCGTCTACGGGGATCAGTTGTTTCGCCGACCAAGAAAATACACAAGTTCGTTTTGTCTACGGGGGATCAGTTTCGTCTACGGGGGATCAGTTTCGTCTACGGGGGATCAGTTGTTTTCGAAAGGTTGCGCAGGAAAAACGGGCCGGACCGGCGCGGCCGTCGGGTGCGATGCGGCCCGGCTGGCCGCCCGGCGCCGGGTCGGTGAGCCGGCGGCGTCGGCCGAACGCGAGAGACGGGGGAGGCAGCGCCGATGTTTGCGTCTACTTACTTACAAGTTCTTTCTGTCTACGGGGGATCAGTTTCGTCTACGGGGGATCAGTTGTTTTCGAAAGGTTGCCTGGACGGCAGGAAAAACGGGCCGGAACGGCGCGGCCGTCGGGTGCGATGCGGCCCGGCTGGCCGCCCGGCGCCGGGTCGGTGAGCCGGCGGCGTCGGCCGAACGCGAGAGACGGGGGAGGCAGCGCCGATGTTTGCGTCTACTTACTTACAAGTTCTTTCTGTCTACGGGGGATCAGTTTCGTCTACGGGGGATCAGTTGTTTCGCCGACCAAGAAAATACACAAGTTCGTTTTGTCTACGGGGGATCAGTTTCGTCTACTACGGCGGATCACTTTCGTCTACGGGGGATCAGTTGTTTTCGAAAGGTTGCGCAGGAAAAACGGGCCGGACCGGCGCGGCCGTCGGGTGCGATGCGGCCCGGCCGGCCGCCCGGCGCCGGGTCGGTGAGCCGGCGGCGTCGGCCGAACGCGAGAGACGGGGGAGGCAGCGCCGATGTTTGCGTCTACTTACTTACAAGTTCTTTCTGTCTACGGGGGATCAGTTTCGTCTACGGGGGATCAGTTGTTTCGCCGACCAAGAAAATACACAAGTTCGTTTTGTCTACGGGGGATCAGTTTCGTCTACGGGGGATCAGTTTCGTCTACGGGGGATCAGTTGTTTTCGAAAGGTTGCGCAGGAAAAACGGGCCGGACCGGCGCGGCCGTCGGGTGCGATGCGGCCCGGCCGGCCGCCCGGCGCCGGGTCGGTGAGCCGGCGGCGTCGGCCGAACGCGAGAGACGGGGGAGGCAGCGCCGATGTTTGCGTCTACTTACTTACAAGTTCTTTCTGTCTACGGGGGATCAGTTTCGTCTACGGGGGATCAATTGTTTCGCCGACCAAGAAAATACACAAGTTCATTTTGTCTACGGGGGATCAGTTTCGTCTACGGGGGATCAGTTGTTTTCGAAAGGTTGCGCAGGAAAAACGGGCCGGACCGGCGCGGCCGTCGGGTGCGATGCGGCCCGGCCGGCCGCCCGGCGCCGGGTCGGTGAGCCGGCGGCGTCGGCCGAACGCGAGAGACGGGGGAGGCAGCGCCGATGTTTGCGTCTACTTACTTACAAGTTCTTTCTGTCTACGGGGGATCAGTTTCGTCTACGGGGGATCAGTTGTTTCGCCGACCAAGAAAATACACAAGTTCATTTTGTCTACGGGGGATCAGTTTCGTCTACGGGGGATCAGTTTCGTCTACGGGGGATCAGTTGTTTTCGAAAGGTTGCGCAGGAAAAACGGGCCGGACCGGCGCGGCCGTCGGGTGCGATGCGGCCCGGCCGGCCGCCCGGCGCCGGGTCGGTGAGCCGGCGGCGTCGGCCGAACGCGAGAGACGGGGGAGGCAGCGCCGACGTTTGCGACTACTTACTTACTTACTACGGGGGATCAGTTGCGTCTACGGGGATCAGTTGTTTCGCCGACCAAGAAAATACACAAGTTCGTTTTGTCTACGGGGGATCAGTTTCGTCTACGGGGGATCAGTTTCGTCTACGGGGGATCAGTTGTTTTCGAAAGGTTGCGCAGGAAAAACGGGCCGGACCGGCGCGGCCGTCGGGTGCGATGCGGCCCGGCCGGCCGCCCGGCGCCGGGTCGGTGAGCCGGCGGCGTCGGCCGAACGCGAGAGACGGGGGAGGCAGCGCCGATGTTTGCGTCTACTTACTTACAAGTTCTTTCTGTCTACGGGGGATCAGTTTCGTCTACGGGGGATCAGTTTCGTCTACGGGGGATCAGTTTCGTCTACGGGGGATCAGTTTGCAAACAGTTGAGAAATACGGCAAAGTATGACGTGGTGCCGACGTCGGGCGATAATTTGTGCCGGGGACGGCCGGCCAACCTGCCCGGTTTGGTCCGGCCGCCGGGCACGGTCCGTTCGGGCCCGCCGCCCGGCCGGCCCGGCCCGGCCCGGCCCGGCCCGGCCCGGCCCGGCCCGGCCCGGCCCGGCCCGGCCCGGCCCGGCCGGCCGCCCTGCCCGGTTCGGCGTGTCTGGAAAGACTGGCTTGACTACGGGGGATCTGATCAGTTGTGTATGTCGATAAATGACGATGTGCGTATTTTTGCGTACTTTTTTCAGGTGTGTCGTCGTATAGGTGACATACCCGATTTGTAGATGTGGGAGCGGTTGGTTGCCGGCCTGTGGCGCAGATTCGTTTGATTCTGTTCTCCCGATCGAAATGTGTGAACCGGGTTTGGTCTCGACACGAAGTCGAATGTCGAAGTGCGTACGAGCGCACACTTCGAGCGGTTGGAACGAACGCCTGCCTGGCGCGTGCCGGTCAGTCGTCACGGTCTTGTCTCACGCACGGGGAGTAACTACGACTCTCTGGGGGAAGCCAAATGACCGTGCGCGTCATTTTGCAAAATTTTTTGGTGTGTCGTCGTATAGGTGACATGCCCGATTTATAAACGTGGGGAGCGGTTGGTTGCCGGCCTTTGGCGCAGATTCGCAAGTTTCTGTTCTCGCCCTGTCTCGCATCGGACGGTTGCCGTATTTTGGCTGCGCGAATTCGTGTTCGTCGCGGCACACGTTACGGAATGGGTCTCCGTCGGCGCTCGGTCGGCGGCGGAGCTTTGTTGAACGAACGGTCTCGTGGAACGAGTCGGACGCGTGAATCTCGATACCGACCTGACGGTCTTGCGAGTTCGGCCTCCGGACGGAGGATTCGAACGGCGTGTGGAAAAACGGCCGAGCGGTCGTCGTCGACGTCGTGGCGTGCATGCGAGAGCGTGCGCGGCTTCGAGGGGCGGCGGCCGCCGGCCGACTGAATGGAATGGCGGCGGCGGCGGCGTTAGGGCGTGCGTACGAGCGCGCGTCCCGAACGAACGAACGACCGACCGACCGACGGAACGAACGCTTTGTGCTTGCCGGGCCCGGTGCGCCCGGTCGGCCGGAACGCGAACGAACAGCTACCTGGTTGATCCTGCCAGTAGTTATATGCTTGTCTCAAAGATTAAGCCATGCATGTCTAAGTACATACCTCGACACGGTGAAACCGCGAATGGCTCATTAAATCGGTCACTCTTTATTGGATCGTTCATCCTACTTGGATAACTGTAGTAATTCTAGAGCTAATACATGCAAATCGGTTCCGACCGCGCGAGCGGGAAGAACGCTTTTATTAGATCAAAACCAATCGGTCCGTCGTTCCGCGGCGGGCCGTCCGATTGGTGACTCTGGATAACTTTGGGCTGATCGCATGGCCTCGAGCCGGCGACGTATCTTTCAAGTGTCCGCCCTATCAACTTTCGATGGTACGTGATATGCCTACCACGGTCGTAACGGGTAGCGGGGAATCAGGGTTCGATTCCGGAGAGGGAGCATGAGAAACGGCTACCACATCCAAGGAAGGCAGCAGGCGCGCAAATTACCCACTCCTGGCACGGGGAGGTAGTGACGAAAAATAACAATACGGGCTCTCTTTCGAGGCTCCGTAATTGGAATGAGTACACTTTAAATCCTTTAACGAGTATCTATTGGAGGGCAAGTCTGGTGCCAGCAGCCGCGGTAATTCCAGCTCCAATAGCGTATATTAAAGTTGTTGCAGTTAAAAAGCTCGTAGTTGGATCTGGGGTCCAGGCTGGCGGTCCGCCGCGCGGCGGTTACTGCTCGTCCTGACCTACCTGCCGGTGTCCGTCCGCGGATGCTCTTCGCCGAGTGTCTCGGGTGGCCGGAACGTTTACTTTGAAAAAATTAGAGTGTTCAAAGCAGGCGCGCTCGCCTGAATAATGTTGCATGGAATGATGGAATAGGACCTCGGTTCTAGTTTGTTGGTTTTCGGAACTCGAGGTAATGATTGAGAGGGACGGACGGGGGCATTCGTATTACGGCGTTAGAGGTGAAATTCTTGGATCGCCGTAAGACGAACTACAGCGAAAGCATTTGCCAAGAACGTTTTCATTAATCAAGAACGAAAGTCAGAGGCTCGAAGACGATCAGATACCGTCGTAGTTCTGACCATAAACGATGTC
>JAODUO010009117.1:0-10898 GCA_025642075.2 Ridgeia piscesae
CTGTTTGCAGTTGTTCGACATTCGTTATGGGGAAATGTGTCTGGACAAATACTATTACATGTGACATTATATAAGGTATAACCGTAAAACTGACACGAAGTTAAAGCTGACAACCGTAATGCAAATTGAAGTAGACGTAGCAATTAATGCTGACACGATGTCACGGATTGTCAAGGACTTCGTCGCTAGCTTATTTGGGTTAGTAATTAATTATGTCAACACACGAGGAGCCTGAGAGCAAACGTGTCAACGTAACGAGGAGCCAGTGGAATTTATTAAATTGTGTAAATAATGAACAAAATAAACATTGTTCAAAGAAGAAGAAGAATATTTAATACCTTCCTACGACTGCTTACACAGACAACAGCATAAGGTTATACCATTGACATCTAGGTATTATACTTTAACTAGCAATCTTGTTAACCTTCGACATTTAAGTAACTCTCTCTTACGATGATGGCCGAAAGGTGCATTTGGGCTAGAATAAAAAATATGTATCAATGCATATTTAGAGAAAATTCGCATTTCCTTAATGAGATTATTTATTAAAATTTCTGGGAAGTGAAGAATTTCAAATATATAGGTCCAAACTAGTGTCTACTATTTTTTGATCTTTTACTACATATCACTTAAAGATTGGTTGTCTTAATTTCCATAAATTTGGAAAAAACCGCCAATTTAAATGAAAGGGGAATTTTTTGGGGGGAATTAGAAAAAAACCCGTATAACCACTACATTCAGGCCATCTGGAATATATTTCAATGGTAGGCAGTCTTGTTACGTGAGAAGTTGGATGGTTGATAAACAGAAGCCTTTTCTTGTCACCTTGCTGTCTTGGGTCTCTGCCCCGGCCAACATCCTGTTGCGTGTTGCTAAGACTTCAGACATGTTCCAAGATGTATTCTGATCGTTTGGGTTGCAGCGAGTGCTTTTAAACTTTGAGCGCTTTGACGTTGGCAAAGAGGGCGAGTGTCGTAAAGACAACGTCACTGTCACAGACAGCGTGACGGGCAAACAACTGGGCACGTTCTGCGGACAAGACCCGCCCGGCGACGTGATTTCGTCAAGCAACCGGCTCTCGGTCGTTTTCAGAACCGACAGTTCTGAGACTCGCAGCGGTTTTGTGATCAGATACACAGCGAGAAAATTGACTGGAGGTAGGCATGCGTGGATTGCATAAAACTATCATCAGCAGGTCTGTAAGTAAAGAGATTTAAATACTATTAACATTATTTACGTATGCGTAATAACTGTCATGTAGTAGAAATGAAAAAGCAACAGTGGTACATATTGTAATATTAATAATGATTGACTACACCTAACTGTTTAATGTGTGTTGTTGCATAGTTGCTTTGGGGGTTAAAGCCCCCGGAAAAGGTCCCCTCCAATACGCCCGCCCACAACTGTGGAGGGATAATCCTGAACAAATACTGGGTCGTTACTGCAGCACACTGCATGTCAGTATTCAGACACAAGTCATATGTTAAACAGTAACGACATTGTGTTAATTTCTGATAATTAATTTGTATTAATATTTACACTGTAATTTGTTTTACAAATTTATTTATTTTTGGGTTTTTTAAACATTCCCAAAAGGAAAATTTTAAAATTTTTAAATATTTAAATATTAAATATTTATTTATATTTTAAATATCTAAATTATAATTTCATAAAACCTAATTCTAATTTACCCAAAAATATTAATACAAAAAATAATTAAAATTTAAAAACAATTTTAAAAAATTATATTATAATAATAATAATAATAATAATAATTTTATTAATTTTATTAATATATATACATTTCATTAAATTTTTTCATAAAATTTACCTAAATTAAAAAAAATTTTTTTATAAAAATTAAATATTATATTATTATTTTAATATAATTTTTTTATTTTTTTTTAGTAAACCATGGCCAAAGAATTTTGGGGGGTTCCCCAAGCAAATCGGGGAACCCCAAACTTTCAATCATTTTTTATTAAAAAAGTTTTTTTAAAGGGGGACCCCCCGGGGGTTTTTTTTAAAAAAAAAAATTCCATTTTTAAAATTTTTAAAGGGGGGGTTTAAAAGGGGGGGTTTTTAAAGGGAAAATTCCCCCTTTTAAAAGGTTTTTTTTTTTTTTAAAAAAAACCCCCCAAAAAAAAAAAAAACCCCGGGAAAAAAAAAATTTAAAACCCCCGGGGGGGGGGAAAAAAAGGGTTAAAACCCTTTCCCCCCCAAACCCGGGGCCCCATTGGGGGGGGGTTTTTTTTTGGGAAAATTTTTGGGGGGTTTAAAAAATTAGGGGGTTTTTTTCCCAAAAAGGGGGAAAACAAATTTTCCCTTTGGTTTTTTTAAAAGGGAAAAAAAAAATTTTTTTTTTTTCCTTTTTTTTTTGGTTTTTTGGGAGGGGGTTTAAAAAAAAATTTATTTTAAAATTTTTTATTTTTAAATATTTTTTTTAACGAAAAAAGGGGGGGAAAAAAAAATTTAAAAAAAAACCTTTCCCCAAAAATTTTTAAAAAAAATTTAAAAAACCCCCTTTTTTAAAAATTTTAAAAAAAAACCCCAAAACTTTTTTTTTTAAAAAAAAAAATTTCCCAAAACCCCCTTTAAATTCAAAAAATTGGGTTTTTTTTTTGGTAAAATTTTTTAAATTTTTTAAAAAAACCCGGGTTTTTTTTTTTTTTTCCCCCCGGGGGGTTTTTTTTTTTGGGGGGGCCCCCCCCTTTTTTTGGGAAAAAAAAGGGGGGGAAAAAAAATTTTTAAACCCTTTTTTTTTTCCCCCAAAAAAAAATTTTAAAAAAAAAAAAGGGGGGTTTTTTAAAAGGGGTCCCCCCCGGGGGGGTTTGGGGGGGGTTTTTTTGGGGTTTTCCCCAAAAAAGGGGGGGGGGAAAAAGGAAAAAGGGGGGGAAAAAATTTTTTAAAAAAAAAAAATTTATTATTAAAAAAAATTTTTAAAAAAAAAAAAATTAAAATTAAAAAAAAAATTTTAACAAAAAAAAAAAATAAAAAAATTTAAAAAAAAAATTAAAAACCCCCAAAAAAAAAAAATTTTAAAAATTTAAAAATTTTTTTTTTTAAAAATTTTTGGTTTAAAAATTTTTAAAAGGTAAAGGTATTTTTTTTTTGGGGAAAAAAAAATTTTTTAAAAAAAAAAAGGGGGTTTTGGGGGGGGAAAAAAAAAAATTTAAAAACCCCCCTTTTTTCCCCCCCCCCCCCCCCCTTTTTCCCCTTCCCCCCTTTTTTTTTTTTTTTTTTTTTTTTTTTAAAAACCAAAAAAAAAAAAAGGGGGAAAAATAAAGGCCCCTTTTAAGTTTTAAAAAAAACCCCCCTTTTTTTTTGAAAAAAAAAAATTTTTTTTTTTCCCCCCCTTGGGGCCCCCCTTTTTTTTTTTTTAAAAAAAAAAAATTTTTTTTTTTTTCCCCCCAAAAAAGGGGGCCCCCCCCCCCCCCCGGGGGGGTTTTTTTCCCCCCCTAAAAATTTCCATTCCCCCTTTTTTAAAATTTTAAAAAAACCCCCAGGGGGGCCCCCCCCAAAAAAAATTTAAATTTTCCCCCCCCCAAAAAATTTTTAACCCCCAATTAAAAATTTTTTTTTCCAAAAAAAAATTTTTCCCCCCAAAAATTTTTTTTAAAAAATTTTTTTTTTGGTTTTTTTTCCCCCCTTTTTAAAAAAAGGTTTTTTTTAAAAAACCCCCCTTTTGGGGAAAAAAAAAACCCCCCAAACCAAAATTTTCCAAAAAAACCCAAAAAAAAAACCCTTTTTTTTTTTTTTTTTTTTAAAAAAATTTTTTTTTTTTTCCCCCCCCCAAAAAAATTTTCCCCCCTTTTTAAAACCAAACCCCCCCTTTTTTGAAAATTTAAAAAAAAATTTTTTTTAAAAAAAACCCCCTTTTTTTTAAAAAAAATATTTTTAAAAAAAAAAAAAAAAAAATTTTTTTAAAAAATAAAAAATTTTTTTAAAAAAAAAAAATTTTTTAATTTTAATAAAATTTTTCCCTTTCTAAAAAAAACCCCCCTCCCAAAAAAAAAAAGGGGAAAACCCCCCCCCCTTTTTTCCAACCCCCCCCCCCAAAATTTCCCCCCCCCCCAAACCCCCCCCCCAAAAAACCCCCCTTTCCCCCCCCACCCCCAAAAACCCCCCGGCCCCCCAATTTTTGGGGGGGGGCCCCCGGGGTTTGGGGGAAAAAAACAAAAAAATTTGGGGGGGGGGGGGGGGGGGGGGGTTTTTTTTGGGGGGGCCCAAGGGAAAAAAAAATTTTTGGGGGGGTTTTTTAAATTTAAAAAGGAAGGGGGTTGGGGGGGGGAAAAGGATAAAAGGGTTTTTTTTTTTTTAAAAAAATGAGGGGGTGGGGTCCCCAAAAAAAGGGGGGGGGTTTTTTGGGGTTTAAAAAAAAAATTTTTTTTTTTTTTTGGGGGGGGGGGGTTTTTTTTAAAAAAAAGGGGGGGTTGGGGGGGGGCCCCAAAGGAAAAATTTTTTTTAAAAATTGGGGGGGGTTTTTTTTTGGGGGGTTTAAAAAATTTGAAGGGGGGGGCCCCCCCCTTGGAAAAAAATTTTTTTTTTTGGGGGTTTGGGGTTTGGGTTTTTTGGGGGGGGTTTTTTGGGGGCCCCGGAAAGGTTGGGGGTTATTTTTTTTAAAAAAAAAAATTTTTTTGGGGGGGGTTTTAAAAAAAGGGAATTTTTGGGGGAAAAATTTTGGGGGTTTTGAAAAAAACCCCTTTGGATTTTTTTTTTGGGGGGAAAAAAAAATTTTTTTGGGGGAAAAATAAAATTTAAATTTTTTTGGGGAAAAAAAAAAAAAGGGGGGGGGAAAAAATTTTTTTTAAGGGGGGGGTTTTTAAAAAAAATTTTGGGGTTTTTTTGGGGTAAAAAAATTGGGGGTTTTTTTTTTGGGGGGAAAAAAAGGAAAAAAAATTGGGGTTGGTTTTTTTTTAAAAAATTTTTTGGGGGGAAAAAAAAGGGGGGGGGGGGGGGTTTTTTGGGGGGGGGGGTTTTTTGGGGGTTGGGTTGGGGGGGGTTTTGGGGGGGGTGGGGGGGGTTTTGGGGGAATGGGGGAGAGGGAAGGGTTTTTGGGAAAAAAATTTTTTTTTTTTGGGGGGGGCCCCCAAAAAAAATTTTTTTTTTAAAAAAAAAAAAATTTAAATTTTTAAAAAAAAATTTTTAAAAAATTTTTTAAATTTAAAAATTTTTAAAAAAAAATTTTTAAATTTTTTTTTAAAAAAATTTTTTTAAAAAATTTTTTTTAAAAAAAAAATAAAAATTTTAAAAAAAAAAAAAAAAAAAAAATTTTTTTTTTAAAAATTTTTAAAATTAAATTTTTTTAAAAAAAAAAAAAAAAAAAAAAAAAAGGAAAAAAAAAATTTAAAAAAAAGGGGAAAAAAGGGGGGGGAAAAAAGTTTAAACCGAAAAAATTTTTCCCAAAAAAACCCCCCCCAAAAAAAAACCCCCAAAAAAAAAAAAAAAAAACCCCCAAAAAAAAAAAAAACCCCCCCCCAAAAAAAAAACCCCCCCTTTTTTTGTTAAATTTTTTTTAAAAAAAAAAATTTTTTTTTTTTTTTAAATTTAAAAAATTTTAAATTTTTTAAAAAAAATTTTTTTAAAAGGGTTTTTAGTGAGTATAAGTCCGAGTATGAGTCTATGGCCCGTGCGTTTTATGAGTACAAGAACAAGTACTCAATAGATGCACTCCAATACAAGCACCCTGTACTTCCACCTCAAATCCTTTGAGCACGGTATGGACACAGCAATGCCACATACAACAGGCCTACAATATGTTGTTTTCTCTGCAATGGTGAATATTGTTCAAAGAGATCCAGTAAGATTACAGATTTGAGAAAGTATTTGATTTAACAGTTCTGTAACTATGTTGTGCTTTGATGACGCAGAAATAAAGCTTGGGTTATCCTAACGAAGAATAGCTGGCGTTTTTCAGAGCAGTACGGCAATTATACAACAAATGGACATACTGAGTTTGATTTAATGGACTCACATTTAGAATACTTTAATGACGATACAAAAGTTATCTACGCTAGATCGTTCGGTGCTTAACTAAAGCTAAATATAACCAGAGCTAATCCATCCGAGCTGCGGCTCTTAAACACACAGCGCCATCACACGGATAGTATAAAAACGTAAATCAGATACCGTACTAAACGACGAGACGTTCGAGATTGAGCGCGATGTGCGCACGTTTGGTTCCACGGGGAATGAGTGCCCGAGCTCCTATCTAATAGCTCTGATATTACGTTACCAGTAGAAGAATGACGTTACACGTGTAATTAATAGTTTCAGTGAACAATGTTTTACCTCAGTGATGCGCTCGCATCGTTTTTCTGATCCACGAGACGAACGTTCTCACTCGAGTGTAGACTGTGGGCCGTGGTCTGCGTAAATTAATTTCGTTAACAAATAACCAATATAAATGATTGTAATTGTAACTAAAACAATTGTTACAGGGATACTTTTAACCTTTCTATGACACTTTTACACCACAGTAACTCTATATGTTATGGCAACAACAGAACACCCACAACGATTTTTATCACATCATCAACCTGTCTCATCATGTACAGTCTTCCATTAGACTATATCTAAAAATGACCACATGAATATGATGTCTAACTTAGCGGCGTTTTATAAATCGTTCGTCGTTCTGAAATAGCTGTAATGGTCCGCATGCACACGCACATACAAACACTCACATATTCGCACACACACGCACGTATGCGAAAAAGGGGGGGGGTGGTTTGGTTTTGGTGGGGGGGGGGGGGGGGGGGGGGGGGGGGGTGGAGGGGGGGGGGCTGGCTGGCTGGCTGGCTGGCTGGGTGGCTGGCTAGCAAGCTAGCTAGTGTATGCGTGCATGTGCATGCGTACGTACCCTGCGTGCGCGTTTATAGTCGCTGCGCTCGACGACTCATGCATGTGTTCGTTTGTACTTCTGGGTTTGTGTGTAGTGTGTGCCTGTGTGACCTCACGATATAGTTGCTCTAGATAGGACTTACTAACCTAGCCTTGCAGCCGGTGTCTGACCAACTCATGAGGCCATGCAGTGTCCACCTTCTTCTCTTTCTGTTGCCCGACCTGCACACGAGGGACCACCCAGCATCTCCCTGTGAACGAGCGCCGTGTTAAATATTATTGTTTATACAAGTATATGCTAATATATGCATAATGATTTCCGGTTTTTTTTAAAAAACACGAAAAAAAATATATATATATATATATATATATATATATATATATTCGTGTTAACGTGTAAAATGCCTACACTTGAAATAAATATATAAATAAATATAAATATATATATAAATATATATATATATATATATATATATATATATATATATATAATATTTGTTCATGAATTTTCAAATATTTTTTTAAACCATAAAATTTTAATTATTTAAATTAAAAAAATATAATTTTAAAAAATGAATTGAAAGTTTATTGCTTAGTACAACGAAATTTTATATATATATATATATATATATATATATATATATATATATATTTTATAAAATAATATATATATATATATATATATAAAATTTTATATATATATATATATATATATATATATATATATATATATATATATATTATTTGAAATTTAAAAATTAAATTAAAGTTTATTGCTTAGTACAACGTATTATGGCAAAGATATCATGATACGATACAATACAATTTCATGATTGGTGAGTTGCTGCTGCTGTTGAAGGGTCAGAGCTGAAGTCATTTCATTTGTAAGGCGCTATGCCTCTTTTAAACTAAAACGCATAGTAACTGTTGTAAGATCTACAATAAAAAATAAAACGTAACAATGTATGTGTGTGTTTGTGTGTTTATGTTGTATATATTTGTATGTATGTATCTTAGTTCGTGGTATATTTGTCACACGCGGTTCTATGCTGATGTGTTTCTTTGGAAAATATTTACCTTGTTTCAAGAACAATGTAATGTTAATAATGTATACAAAATATACTGCAAACTTATAGTTGGTACGTACGTCACATATTATAGTTGGTACGTACGTCACATATTATAGTTGGTAAGTACGTCACATTATAGTTGGTACGTACGTCACAAAAAAAAATTATAGTTGGTACGTACGTCACAAATTGGCTATAAGTTTAGGGGACGTACGTCACAAAAAAGTTTTTTAGTTGGTACGTACGTTCAAAAATAATTTTTAGTTTGGTTTTTTTAAGTACGTCACAAATTTTAGTTGGTACGTACGTCACATATTATAGTTGGTACGTACGTCACATATTCCTACTTTGCCCCGTCTCTGGGCTGCACACACCATGGCGTCGGTGATGTTTCCGGCCCAGAACCTAGTGCCATTGCACCTCTCCGTTGCAATGACAGTTGTGATAGCCTGGCGTAGAACGTAACTGTCGCCCCACCCTGCAATGCATTGTATAGTGGACATACGGTGTATTTCATCCAACGCTTGGGGCCATATTGTCAATCAAAAGAAGATAATATTCGCTTCACAATTCAAGTCAATATATTGTTGGTGTCTCTCACAGGGACTGGCGCTAATTCAATATCTTCGAAATATCTACTACAATAACACAACGTTCCGGTGGTTATTATAATAACTATGAAATTACTCGTTTTGTCCATTCATAAACAAATGATTTTCACAATTAGTGTGTGTGTGTTTGACATAGAGAGAGAGAGAGAGAGAGAGAGAGAGGGAGAGAGAGAGAGAGAGAGAGAGAGAGAGGGAAAGAGAGAGGGGAAAGAGAGAGGGGGGTGGGGGGGTGGGAGAGAGAGAAAGAGGGGGAGAGAGAGGGAGGGAGGGATGGAGGGAGAGAGAACGTTCATGTGTATTTGCGTGCGAGTGGGCTAGCTTTCATGTGCAAGCGTGTGTGCGTGCGTATGCGTGCGTGCGTGTGCGTGCATGTGTGTGAGGGCAAATTGTATTTAGTTATGCTGGTACGGAGCAAAGAAACATGACGATTATCACCATGTACTGTTCAAATGATTCTGTATTTCAAATAGCATTCTATAACATAATCAAACATTTTATTATTTTCCAACGTAATTGTATTACTTGTACAATGTTGCATGTTTTTATTGATTTCATGTTAATGTTTTCAGTTTCATCCGTGTGTTGCTTTGTTGTTCATGTTTTCATTTAGTTAGTTATACATTTGTTTTGTTGTTTGCTGCTAACCGATGTTAAGTACACAGATAGAGCATTATTATTTTTGTGACTCTATCATTGATACCCACCTTTAATGCCTCCCCATCCGGCCGTCATGCATATCTTGCCGGGCGACACGGGCGACACAACCCAACTGGGCAGATACACTGGCGCCACCTCACGACTGTACTCGATCCTACGCTTCAATCTGACCAGCGCGATGTCGTTTCTATACGGAGGCTCATTCTTAGACTTTCGATCCTTGACAAACTGTTGGTGTGTAATCGAGTATGCCACTTCGTACACCGTCTTGGTGTCCTCCGGGCTTGAAACGGTTGTGCCCGCCAACAACCACCCGTAACTTAGAGGACTTTAACGGCCGACCTGGTCGACTAAAAACAACAAAATACAAACGGCGACGAAATTCATGTAAAGATAATAATGCCCTAGATATGTCACTGATTTTATAAAATAATCTGCATTGCTTGTTTGAAGTCTTAGTGTGCAAATTTTGTATGTATTTTGTATTTTGTATTTTGTATGTATGTATGTATGTATGTATGTATGTATGTATGTATTTTTATTTTTATTTTTATTTTTATTTTTATTTTTATTTTTATTTTTATTTTTATTTTTATTTTATATTTTTTTTATATATATATATATATATATATATATAAATTTATATTTTCCTTGGCAATCATAGAGATTGAAACGGGTACATAAACCACGACTATGTATATCTTTGGTATAACTAGACATTAGCGTATATGTAATTATAATTTAGATATTATAAATATAAATACAATATGTTAAGCTATTTAAATATGTTATTTATGATAATTTGACTAAACCTATCAGAGGTACACTGCTTAAGACATTAAAATAAATAAATTTGTAAAACAAAATTTTAAATGTAAATATTAATACAAATTAATTATCAGAAATTAACACAATGTCGTTACTGTTTAACATATGACTTGTGTCTGAATACTGACATGCAGTGGCTGCAGTAACGACCCAGTATTTGTTCAGGATTATCCCTCCACAGTTGTGACTGTATTTGAAACGGACGACGTCGACTTCCCACGGCCACGAATGTGGTTTAGCCTCCGAGCCTTTAAACCGCGGGCGTATTGAGGACCTTCCGCGCTTAACAAAAAGCCATTAAATGTCTTCTGAAAAAAAACGGTTGCACGAAACATGGGGCCCCTTTGGAAACTGCCCCGGGGGCCCCCCGTGCTGGACATACGGTTTTTTTAAACTGCCCCTTTTCCCAAGTAAACGTAAATTTAAAAGTGTGAAAACATGAATACATCTTGGGAAAAGTCAAGTTTTTAAAACGCAAAGGTTTGGCCGGGGCAGAACCCCCAAACAATGCAAAAAAGGGCCGACAAACCCCCAACTTCCACGAAAAAACGCCTCCATTTAAAATTTTTCCAATGGGCCGAATTTTTTAACGTTTTTTCTCCTTAACCCCCTAATTATATAAATTAATTATATATATAAATTTCTTTCTTTCCCAATATTAACTTCTTCATTAAACAACCAATTTTAATATTGTTAAAAGACAAAAAATATCATAGTTTATTATATTTTAAACCACTTGAAAATTTTTTAAATAAATTTATTTGGGAAAAACGAATTTTTTTTTTAAAACAATAAAATTTTTTATTTACCCCCAAAACCTTTTTATGAAAAATTCAAAGCGGGTTAAAAAGTAGTTAAATAAATCCTGAGTTTGGAAAATTTGTTTGCG
>JAODUO010009126.1:0-7500 GCA_025642075.2 Ridgeia piscesae
GCATGTCCAATTCGGTGTTCCATGTCTTCTGCTTTATATTTTGTTTGACAGTTTGGTGTGTTTCAAAGTAATGATAGTGTGATTTTATTCAAATTTTAGGTTTCAGATTAAGTAGACAGTAGGGCACAGTAAATTGTAGGAGAGAGAGAGAGAGGGAGGGAGGGAGGGAGGGAGGGAGAGAGGGGGGAGGGAGGGAAGGAGGCAGGGAGGCAGGGAGGCAGGGAGGCAGGGAGGCAGGGAGGCACGGAGATAGACAGAGAGACAGAGAGCAGAGAAGACAGAGAGACAGACAGACAGACAGACAGACAGACAGACAGACAGACAGACAGACAGACAGACAGACAGACAGACAGACAGACAGACAGACAGACAGACAGACAGACAGACAGACAGACAGACAGACAGACAGACAGACAGACAGACAGACAGAGACAGACAGACAGACAGACAGACAGACAGACAGACAGACAGACAGACAGACAGACAGACAGACAGACAGACAGACAGACAGACAGACAGACAGACAGACAGACAGACAGACAGACAGACAGACAGACAGACAGACAGACAGAAGAGCAGACAGACAGAGACAGAGAGAGACAGAGAGAGACAGAGAGAGACAGAGAGAGAGACAGAGAGAGAGAGAGACAGAGAGAGAGAGAAGAGAGAGAGAGAGAGAGAGAGAGAGAAGAGAGAGAGAGACAGAGAGAGAGAGAGAGAGAGAGAGAGACAGAGAGAGAGACAGAGAGAGAGAGAGAGAGAGAGAGAGAGAGAGAGAGAGAGAGAGAGAGAGAGAGAGAGAGAGAGAGAGAGAGAGAGAGAGAGAGAGAGAGAGAGAGAGAGAAGAGAGAGAGACAGAGAAGAGAGAGAAGAAAAGAGAGAGAGAGAGAGAGAGAGAGAGAGAGAGAGAGACAGAGACAGAGACAGAGACAGAGACAGACAAGACAGAGAGAGAGAGAGAGACAGAGACAGAGACAGAGACAGAGACAGAGACAGAGAGAGAGACAGAAGACAGAGAGAAGAGACAGAGAGAGAGACAGAGACAGAGACAGAGAGAGAGACAGAGACAGAGACGAGACAGAGACAGAGAGAGACAGAGACGAGAGAGAGACGAGACAGAGACAGAGACAGAGACAGAGACAGAGACAGAGACAGAGACAGAGACAGAGACAGAGACAGAGACAGAGACAGAGACAGAGACAGAGACAGAGACAGAGACAGAGACAGAGACAGAGACAGAGACAGAGACAGAAGAGAGACAGAGAGAGACAGAGAGAGACAGAGAGAGACAGAGAGAGACAGAGGAGACAGAGAGACAGAGAGAGACAGAGAGAGACAGAAGAGAGAGAGAGAAGAGAGAGACAGAGAGGAGACAGAGAGTGAGAGAGAGAGAGAGAGAGAGAGAGAGAGAGAGAGAGAGGAGAGAAAGAGAGAGGTTGCGGATACACAGACGTATGTTATGGTCACTATCATAACATATGTCTATTATGCTCAATCAATGTCAACTATTGTCATAGTATCTCATAACCTGTTATCACCTATGATGATCTAAAAATGAAGTACAGGGCATACATAAACTTAAAAATGAGTAACAGCTTAATACAACACTGCTGTGCCTTGTAAGCAAGCGTAATAATGGCTTTTGCAGAAAACCTGGTAAGTTTTAAATTTATCATTGCCAATAGTAAAAATATGATACATCCTAAATGCAAAATATAATATATGATAAAATGCCGCAAAATCTAAACTGAAAAGATGCTGGTAAAAACTTTCTGGATTTTTTCATGAGTAAAACCTTTGGTAATTTTTTAGCATTAGAGACCCTGCCAGTAATATAAAACTTAGAGATTCAGTAAAATAAAGTCTACCAAATGTCCTAAATTAAGTTTATGCATGTCAATTAGGTTGTTTGCATGTTTGGTGTGTTTAAAGTAATGATGTTTGACTTAGGAAGTTTAAGTTCAGATAAGTGATTTTATTCAAATGTAATTGAGTAGAGAAGAGGGACAGGAAGGGAGGGAGGGAGGAGAGAGGGGGGAGGGAGGGAGGGGGGGAGGAGGGAGGAGGGAGCAGGGAGGAGGGAGGAGGAGGGAGCAGGAACAGGAGGAGGAGACAGAGACAGACAGAAGAGACGGACAGGAGGCAGGCGAAGGAGGAGACGGACGGACGGACGGACGGACGGACGGACGGACGGCGGAGGACGGACGGACGGACGGACGGACGGACGGACGGACGGACGGACGGACGGACGGACGGACGGACGGACGGACGGACGGACGACGACGACGGACGGACGGAGACAGACGAGAGAGCGAGAGGACGAGGACGAGACAAGGAGAGGAGGAGAGACAGAGGAAAAGAAAGAGGACAGAGAGAGAGGAGGACGACAGAGGACAGAGACAGAGGAAGACGAGAGACAGAGAGAGAGAGAGAGAAGGAGGAGAGAGAGAGAGACGAGAGGTGAGGAAGAGCGACAGAAGAAAGCAAAATGCAGAGAAACAACACAGAGAGAAGGTGAAAGGGCAGAATAATAAACAGAAGAAGGAAAAAAAAGAGTGAAGAAGAAAAGGCGAGGAAGAAAGACGTTTAGGTTTTTAGTATATGGTAAAAAGTCATGTACTGGTATATATATGATGTGTCTTTGAAATAGCAAGCTAACAATTAAAAGTGCCTCAAAAATCCTTCTGACTGTTGATAATGTTAAAAGGGATTATTTAGCTAAAAATAGGTAAGGTATAAAAACTTATGAGGTGCCTGTAACAACATAAAATCCCCTTATACCAAAACTTTTAAGTCTTTTCGTTTATTCTTGGTATATTTTTTGACAGTATGGTATATTAAGTAGTATTGAAAATTTACAATTAAGTTAAAAGAGCCTGGCACAAAATTTGGAGGTGAGAGTAAGATGTGGAGTTGAGCAGGAGAATCCAAGGGAGGGAGAAGTAGGAGATGCCAGTAGACTAAAACGACCAAACCAAATAAGTAGCAGCCAACGGCGCAGCGCGAATGTTGACAGGGTCAAAGAAGAAGGATATCAAATTTAGTCAGAAAGAGACAGAGACAGAAGAGAGAAGAAGAAGGAGGGAGGGAGGGAGAGGAGAGAGGGGAGGGAGGGAAGAGGCAGGAGGCAGGAGGCAGGAGGCAGGGAGCAGGAGCAGGGAGACAGGAGGCAGAGAGAGAAGACAGAGAGACAGAGAAACAGAGAGAGAGAGAGAAGACAGAAGAAGAGAGAAGAAGACAGAAGAGAGAACAGACAGAAGACAGACAGAAGAAGACAGAGACAGACAGAGAGAGACAGAGAAGACAGAGAAGAAGAAGACAGAAGAAGAAGAAGAAGAAGAAGAAGACGAAGACAGAAGAAGAGACAGAAGACAGAAGACAGAAGACAGAGACGAGAGAGACAGAGAGAGACAGAGAGAGAAGAGAGAGACAGAGAAGAGAAGAGAAGAGAAGAGAGAGACAGAGAGAGACAGAGAGAGAGAGACAGAGAGAGAGAGAGAGAGAGAAGAGAGAGAGAGAGAGACAGAGAAAGAAAAAGAAGAGAGAAGAGAGAGAAGAGAGAGAAGAGAGAGACAGAGAAGAGACAGAGAAGAGAAGAGAAGAGAAGAGAAGGAGAAGAGACAGAGACAGAGACAGAGACAGAGACAGAGACAGAGACAGAGACAGAGACAGAGACAGAGACAGAGACAGAGACAGAGACAGAGACAGAGACAGAGACAGAGACAGAGAAGACAGAGAAGAGACAGAGAGAGACAAGAGAGACAGAGAGAGAGACAGAGACAGAGACAGAGACAGAGACAGAGACAGAGCAGAGAAGAGACAGAGAGAGACAGAGAGAGACAGAGAGAGAGAGAGAGAGAGACAGAGAGAGAGAGAGACAGAGAGAGAGACAGAGAGAGACAGAGAGAGACAGAGAGAGAAGAGAGAGAGACAGAGAGAGACAGAGAGAGAAAAGAAGGGAGAGTAGAGAGAGAGAGAGAGAGAGAGAGAGAGGGAGAGAGAGAGAGAGAGAGATGAACAGCAGACGTCATGGTTGACTGGTCACTTACTCATCTCATGATGCCTGATCTTATGTAATAGTCTAAAGTCTAACATATTGTCATAGTATGCCTCACAACCAATTTTCCACCTCATGCACTGTATCGTCATAATGTGTTGAAAGGGACATGTAATTATAGACTTAAAACATGAAGTCACAGGCTTAATACACAAACAACTTAGCAGGCTGCCTTGTAAGCAAGCAGTCAATAATCAGGCCTCTGAGCGAAGCAAAGACCTGTTTTAAGGTTTTTTTTCAGTTTATTCATTGGTCAATATTTAAATATATGATACATGCCTAACTGGTAAATAATATGAATGTAGTACTTCTGAAAATAGACCAGCATCATCAAAACATTGAAAAAGATGCCTGGTCAAAAATCATGCTTCCTGGATGCTGTTGATGATGTTAAAACTATGTTGGTATTATTTTCATGCCAGGAGAATACCCTACAGGTGAATGGTGTTAATAACTTAGTGAGATTGCCAGTATACTAACATAAAAGTCTACCACTATAGTTTTCCTAAATTAAGTTTATGCATGTCCAATTCGGTGTTCTCTGGTGTTCTGTTTTATTTTGTTTGACAGTTTGGTGTGTTAAAGTAATGATAGTGTGATTTATCAATTAGGTTTCAGATTAAGTAGACAGAGGCACAGTAAATGGAGGAGGAGAGAGGAGAGAGAGGGAGGGAGGGAGGGAGGAGAGAGGGGGGAGGGAGGGAGGAGGGAGGAGGCAGGGAGGCAGGGAGACAGGGAGGAGGGAGGACGGAGATGAGAGAACAGAGGAGAGACAGACAGACGCGACGACGACGGACGGACGGACGGACGGACGGACGGACGGAGGGCGGACGGACGGACGGACGGACGGACGGACGGACGGAGGACGGACGGACGGACGGAGGACGGACGGACGGACGAGGACGGAGGACGGAGGACGGAGGACGGACGGACGGACGGACGAAGACGAGACGGACGGAGAGACGGACGGACGGACGGACGGACGGACGGACGGACGGAGGGACGGACGGACGGAGAGGACGGACGGACGACGGACGGACGGAGACGAGAGACGAGGACGAGAAGGACGAGAGGAGGAGGACGGACGGAGGAGGACGGAGGACGGACGAGAGGAGGACGGACGGACGGACGGACGGACGGACGGACGGAGACGGACGGAGGACGGACGGACGGACGACGGACGGACGGAGGAGACGACGACGAGACGGACAGCACAGGAGACGAGAGAGAACAGAAGAACAGAAGAAGAGAGAACAGAGAGAGAGAGGCGAGAGAAGAGAGACAGAGAGAGAGGAGAAGAGAGAAGAAGGAAGACAAGAGAAACAGAGAGAGAAGAAGACAGGAGAGAAGAGAGAGAGAGAGAGAGAGAGAGAGAGAGAGAAGAGAGTGAAAGCAGACGTCATGGTTGACTGGTCATTATACTCATGATGCTGATCTTATGTAATAGTCTAAAGTTAACATATTGTCATAGATGCCTACAACCAATTTCACCTCATGCACTGTATCGTCAAATGTGTTGAAGGGACATGTAATTTAGATTAAACATGAAGTCAGGCTTAATACACAAACATTAGCAGGCTGCCTTGTAAGCAAGAGTCAATAATAGGCTCTGAGCAAGCAAATGTTTTAAGGTTTTTTAGTTTAATGGCAATATTTAAAAATGAACAGCCAACGGAAAAAATGAATGAGACTTGAAAAAGACAGACACAAAACATGAAAAAGATGCCTGGTCAAAAATCAGTCGGATGCGTTGATGAGTAAAACAGTGGATATTCAGCAGGAGAATACCCACAGGTGAAGGGTAAAACTTAGAGATGCCAGTAACAACATAAAACGTCTACCACTATATTTCCTAAATAAGTTAGCATGCCAATCGGTGTTCACGATGCTCTGTTATATTTGTGACAGTTGGTGTTCAAAGAAGATAGGATTTATTCAAATTTAGGTTTCAGATTAAGAGACAGTAGGACAGAAATTGAAAGGGGAGAGAGAGAGAGGGAGGGAGGGAGGGAGGGAGGGAGAGAGGGGGAGGAGGAAGGAGGAGGAGGCAGGAGGCAGGGAGCAGGGAGGCAGGGAGAGGGAGGCAGAGGCAGGAGAAGACAGAGAGACAGAGAACAGAGAGAGAGAGAGAGACAGAAGACAGACAGAAGAAGACAGAAGAAGAAGAAGAAGAAGAAGACGAGAAGAAGAAGAAGAAGACAGAGACAGACAGACAGAAGACAGACAGACAGAGAAGACAGACAGACAGACAGACAGAAGACAGACAGACAGACAGAAAAGACAGAGACAGAAAAGACAGAAAGACAGACAGACAGACAGACAGAAGACAGAAGACAGAAGACAGACAACAAAAAGAAGAGAGAGAAAGAGAGAGAAGAGAGAGAGAGAGAGAGACAGGAGAGAGAGAGAGAGAGACAGAGAGAGAGAGAAGAGAAGAGAGAGAGAGAGAAGAGAGAGAGAAGAGAGAGAGAGAAGAGAAAGAAGAGAGGAAAGAGAGAAGAGAGAGAAAAGACAGAGAAAGGAGAGAGAGAGAGAGAGAGAGAGAGAGAGAGAGAGAGAGAGAAGAGAAGAGAGAGAGAGAAAAGACAGAGACAGACAGAAGAGGGAGAGAAGAGAGAGAGAAGAGAAGGAGGAAAAGAGCGAAAGAAAGAAGCAAAGGAGGACAAACACGAACAAGAAAGAGAAACAAGAACAGGCAACAAAAGAAGGCGAAGAACAGGAAGCAAAAAAAGGAAGGAAGAGAGAAGAGACAGAGCAGAGACAGAGACAGAGACAGAGACAGAACGAGACAGAGACAGAGACAGAGACAGAGACAGAGACAGAGACAAGAGACAGAAGAGACAGAGACAGAGACAGAGAAGAGACAGAGACAGAGACAGAGACAGAGACAGAGACAGAGACAGAGACAGAGACAGAGACAGAGACAGAGACAGAGACAGAGACAGAGACAGAGACAGAGACAGAGACAGAGACAGAGACAGAGAGAGACAGAGAGAGACAGAGAGAGACAGAGAGAGACAGAGAGAGACAGAGGAGACAGAGAGACAGAGAGAGACAGAGAGAGACAGAGAGAGAGACAGAGAGAGACAGAGAGAGAGAGAGAGAGAGAGAGAGAGAGAGAGAGAGAGAGAGAGAGAGAGAGAGAGAGAGAGAGAGAGTGAACAGCAGACGTCATGGTTGACTGGTCACTTACTCATCTCATGATGCCTGATCTTATGTAATAGTCTAAAGTCTAACATATTGTCATAGTATGCCTCACAACCAATTTTCCACCTCATGCACTGTATCGTCATAATGTGTTGAAAGGGACATGTAATTATAGACTTAAAACATGAAGTCACAGGCTTAATACACAAACAACTTAGCAGGCTGCCTTGTAAGCAAGCAGTCAATAATCAGGCCTCTGAGCGAAGCAAAGACCTGTTTTAAGGTTTTTTTTCAGT